>JADDOH010009441.1:0-38009 GCA_016648135.1 Agrypnia vestita
TCACTATCTCTGCGGAGTCTGGCGACGAGAAGTGACTTTGAGCCGGAGCCAAGATGTTTTTATATTTGAGACCATCATCTCTATTAATGTTTATCGGATGCTTGTAGATTTCTAGTGCTTCCTTGATAAGACGCGCATGGTGACTCTTAGGCTTTCCAAGGATTTTCGGTTCGAATGCAAAATGATGGCCGGTATCCAGAAAATGCTCAGCCAGTGCTGATTTTGCATGCCCATGAGTTTGCATGCCCGTTTGTGCTCGTTGACCCTTTTGGAAATGGTACGCGCCGTTTGCCCCACGTATACTTTATCGCAGTCTTGACAATCGAGTCTATACACACCGTCTGTTTCTAAGCGATCTCGATCCTTCGCTGATCTCAACATATCCTTAATTTTGGAGTTGGTACCAAAAACTGTCTTAATGTCTCTTTTCTTGAGAGCTCTGGCAATTCTGTCTGTAACGCTTTGGACAAAAGGCAGAAAGGCGATGCCTTTGCACTCAGGTTCTGTATGTTTTTCAAGGCGAACAGACCTCGTTCTTATGACGCGTTGTATCTGTCGCTTCTGGTAACCATTGCCTTCCAGTGCGTCGCTGAGTGTTATCATTTCTTCCTGTAGATATTCTTCTTGGCATATCCTTTTGGCCCTCGTGGCCAAAGTGTTGATGAGAACTCTTTTTTGAGCAGGATGATGGTGGGAATTCGCATGTAGATAACGGTTTGTATGCGTAGGCTTCCTATAAACTCTGTGTCCGAAACTCCCATCGGCTTTCTTTTTTATTTCAACATCAAGAAAAGGCAGCACGTTGTCTTTCTCTATCTCCATGGTGAACTTCAGGTTCGAAAGGTCCCCGAAAGGTCGTAACAACACGGCATAATACCCCAGTAAACACAAACTTGAAGAAAACTAATTATCTCTTAAAAGACTGTGCTAAAAAATACCTTCAGGAACGGTGATGTAACACAGCGTTACATGATTAAAAATCGAAATAGTTTTTAATATGTGGTAAAAAATATATTCTTTCAATACAGATAAGACTCTTTAAAGGTCCCTTTATATAATTATGTAAGATAAACATACATATTTGCATTATTTTAGTAAATTCTCAGAAAATCATGGCATACCGAATTTGCGTGCGCTCACGCCGACGTATCATTAACAACTGAATTAAACGACGCGGTCGACTCCCGTCTTTGTCTAACACGTGTTACGCGATTCTACCGTGCTCTTTCGATATTGTTTTCTCTTTCACTGAAGCCCAAGCAACCGCGTCTCTGTCCAACATGAATTGTGTGTATTGTCGTGCTCTTTCTTACTAGATTTAACTGCGACGTGCAATATTCTGATCTCTTTTACACACTGGCTAAAAATACTAGAGTAATGAATAAATATTTTTTTATTAAAAAATCCGTACATTCATAACAATTTAATTTAGCCATTTTGGTGTGAAAATGTCTATTAGATGATTACAAAAAATGTGACATTTTAGTTATGGTAAATAAGGTTGATATTAAATATTTTCTATGACATGTAGACCTACGTTACACCACCGACACACAGGAGTTAACCAAAGAAGCATAAATAAAGAAACTATTGTAAAGGAGATGGCGGGGTTGTGTTCTTTCACCGATGCTCTTCAACCATTATGCAGGTTTGTAAAATAATTTTTACAGTTTATCACATTTAGTAGCTCCTAATTCAGCGTTGATAATATTTCGCAGTTCTATCATAATAGCCTGGGATGGCCCAGGGCTTAAGGCCTGCAAGCGCTGGCTCAAAAGATGACTTTGAACAATGCAACATCACCAATTCCAAGGTATAGAATATCATTTTTTTATTTTTATTTTTTTATTTTATTTATTTATTTAACGCCCTTATGGGCTTTTACAATACACAGAATAATTTTTTTTTTTTTAAATTACATAAGACAGTTAAAATTAAAATACAGTTAAAAGTTACAATAATAATAGTTAAAAGTTAATAATAATAATAATAATAATACAGAAAAACATAAGAAAAACATAAAAACATAAGATAAAATAATAATAAAGTTAAAGGTGGAAATAATAATAGTTAAAGGTAAAATAGAAAGATTTACTGTCCATTTCCATTTTGTTGGGATGTAAACAATTGTATCAGCTTTGTCCTATAAACAGTTATAGTATCAGCAAAAATGTCAGCCGCCTCTGCATGCTCATTCCCTAATGAGTGTAATATACATAAAAAAAGAATTTTGTTTAATATTCCTCTTGAAAAATAAATATCATTATCAGCCGAGAAATATATGTGTACTTTGTCATGGGATGGACTATAAATAATCTTTTCAAATATTTAAAACAATACTTATTGAAAACGTATATGCAAATTTAATAAAAAATGAGTATAACAGAGTGTTAGTTAAATAAGCATAAACTACTACCAGATTTTAGGTCTACCGGTTTCGAGACGTACCTGTCTTTTCGTCGGGACCAACACTACTATGTTCACAATACTATACACGACAACCATAGTACTGTTAACCTTTCGCCAATATTTATCACATGCATGTTAATCTTGTCAAAGACTAGCATGCACTAGATCTAAAATCTGGTAGTGGTTTATACTGATTTAACTAACGCTCTGTAATAATGTCTAACCACAGAAGTGAAGTTAATGCTTTAAACATTAAAAATATTAACATTATGAATGAGAATGTGTGTATGTTCTTACGCTGGAATTGGTAAACGTTGTATGGTGTAAAGTGATCACTTAAGCCAGCTCATACAGATCGCAAGCCTTGGGACACACTTTAAAGACTTCCATATACATTTCCCATATAAACAACTTACTCTCTGTGATATTTCCATAATTTTTCTTAATTATTAATAATCCCTTTGTGGATAAAATTCAGTAATTGTAGTCTCACAACGTACATTTAAAGTAGTGTTTATAATTTATTTATTTACATTTTATTTTTTAGATTATTTATTTATTACTTGCCAAATATTTTTATTCGTTTTTGCTTATTAAATCTATTTTAAGAATATTCTTCTGCTGTTTTTCTGAAGCGACACAGCAAAATTGTTTCCGCAACTTTTTAAATATGTTTTAGATATTCGTTATTCGGAAATTTTTTTGTATGTAAGGATATATATGCAGATTTTTTATAGTTGATACTACAACACCATGTGTAATCCATGGTTTCATTTTACGGTATTTTCAATGCTATGTTTTATGAATTTTTACGAATGTTTGTAGGTTTTTTAAAAATTTATTTCATATAATTTTTCATAAGTTATTTGATATAACAATATAAATAATGTAAAGAAAGTTTTAAGGCATACATAAAAGTAATTAAACAACATTCAAATAACTGTAACTCATATAAATTTGTGACAGTTTGGAAATGAGATCCATTAATTCATCCCTTAACTGTAATTCACTGATAATGCGTGTATCTAAAAAGATTTAATTAAGCAGGACAATGAGTGTTCTACCGGGCATGACCAATGGGGGTGAAGTCCCACACAACGGGAAATAAAACAGCCTTATTTAGCTGATAGAAAATAAAGACCTGTTCTTTAACACATGCAAAATGATTTTGTGGTCACATTATTAATATAAAAACTAACCCATAAAAACCAAGTTTTTATTTTACTCCCTTTCTTTGTAAAGTAAGTTTACCATCATGTAATTAAATAATTGATTCACTGAAAATGAAACATGTCTAGAAAAATATCTATGTCAAAAATCTCTAAAAATATCTCTTTATCTCCATTTGAATTTTCTTTTCGTTTTATTTTTTCTTACATCCTTTTGCCGAATGAAAATATTAACAATTAAAGACGAATTAAAACATATAACATAACACTAAACTTACAGGAATTTAATATATTTCTAAAATGATAAGATTCTTCATGCTTTGAAGATTAAATTCTAAAAACATTTGTCAATCAATTTAATCAAAATTTTGATAGATTCAATTATCAGCAATATCGTACCTTATGAATTTCCAGCGTCAAATGATTTAAAATCGTCAGATGCAAATTTGAGTAATGTAGCAAAAATCTAAAAGAAATAAATTTTTATTTGATTTCTTCCCAAAAAACCGAACTTTGCTGTCATCTGTGAACCAACTGTCATAAAATTTCGAAATTCGTATTGAAGTAGGTACCTATTATACCGACGGAGTATGTAATTCAAATTTTAAATATTCCGTGACGTCATCAGGCCGCCGCAAACTTTTCTGTAATGATTTTAATTTTAAAAAAAACATGAAAATTTCTATATATCCAAAATTATACTATAATTATTAATTTTTGTAACGAAAATTTGATAGATCACTTTTATCGTCGCCACGAGTCTGCTTGCAAAGTTTTAGCTCGATTGGATCATGGAAGAAGGGTTAAAAATCGATCCAAAGTTTTTTCATCAGACAAGCAAACAAACAGACCGTACGAGTTTAAAGAAAGGGAGTTATTAAAAATATGTTTTATTTATATATATTAACGAAAAAAAAATTTAATTGTGAACTTGCAATTTCAGAACAAAGTTCTGTGAATTTTCAAACTTTGTTAGTCAATTTTTAGCTGCTACCGGGATCGATGCAGCGGATCTTCACTCTTCTGTGTATGGTTTTCTGGGATATTCTGCGGGCTGATGTGGACACATCAGCTCTGATGATGGACCCTGCAATGGGATCCGAATCGTCGGCCAGAGGGGTCACATATACACGGCGAAATATTCCAGAAGACTATACAAGGCCGTGAAAACCTGAGAACATTTTCTTGACCTTCACTCTATCCGGAATTGGCGCGTTATCCAATTTCGCTACAACAGCCTAGTACATTAACGTCAATTTTTCGACCTTATATGTAGTCCCTTTTATTAATTGACTAGCTGGTCGTACCCGACATTGCAAGGATTAAGTATTAAGTTGAAAATAAATTTGTGGGGGGAAACAAAAGTTCCATTGTTTTTCAAAGCCTCTAATTAAAACAATGTTTCCGTTTAATCAATGCTGGGTTGGATAGGATATCTAGTGAAAAAAAAGTGGCCTATTTTTACTCCCTTTCTTCTAACTCGTAGCGTCTGCTTGCTTGTCTGTCGAAAAATCTTTGGAACGATTTTGAACCCTTTTCTCGCGATCCAATCGAGCTAAAAATTTGCAGACAGACTCGTGGCGACGATAAAAATGATCTAACAAATTTTTGTTTAAAAAAATCAATAAATATAGAATAATTTTGGATTTTTCGAAATTTTTTATCATTGCCTTTTGTACCGTCGCCCGACTCGAGCCCAACGCGTAGGTTAAGCGCCAAACCTGTTTCCACTAGTAAATGAGAAAGAGAGTATAATTAAAACTTGTTTTTTATGGGTTAGTTTTTTACCATCGGGAATATGTATATATGCACAATTTGGGTCCAATCGGTCAAGCGGTATAGATTTGTACAGACAATACATCTGGGGGGAGGGGGTTTGAGGGGAAGGGGAAATGTCGCCTTTATTACCCAACTGGTCTTAAAGAGGAAGCATACAAAACGTAGACGAAACTCGTCTTGAAGGACAGTACAAATTTGTGTACGAGGGAAGCAGTGATTTATTGCAGAGAAATCTCTGATACAAGGAATCAAATTCTAATAAGCCTACGTGCGCTATCAGTTACTCTTTATGTACACTAGTGATGGTTCCGCTCTGTACTCACTACTACAATGTAGTACTACATTACATTGAAGTGTACACTTCACACATTTTGAAGTGTAGTGCACATTACAAACTACACACATACTTTAAATAGTGCATTTTTACGTGAAATTTTTGGGAAGTTGATGTAGCTAAACGAAGAAATCTCTGGAATCTGTAACCCCCCCCCCATGGTTTAAAAATTTTTGGGAAGTTGATGTTTCTCGTTGACCTTTTTTTTAATATATTTACTTCACTAGTACTACAATTTTGTAGTACAATTACTTCATTTCATTACTACATTAATATTACAATTACTTCATTACTTCACTTCATTTCGTAGTGCTACAATTACTTCACTTCATGTAGTTTTTACTACAATTGTAGTGTACACTTTGTAGTCGTCAAACTGGTGAACGTGTGTGTGTGTTGTAGTCTTCATTTTGAAATGTAGTTTTTCCCTTCGCTAATGTACACACTTGTGCGAAAAATATCGTAACCCGAGAAACGAAAAATATGAGTAAAATATTCAGTTTGCTCGTAAATTTGAATGGATGATTGCGTCAGGGATATGCTCGCACTCGCACTAATTCACTATGAATGGGACCATCTGTACGAGATTAATTAGACATCTTTGTTTACTGGCATGTGAATACATTCATCTCACATGTCATACCCGCGTTTTCAGACAGAACACGCTGAAGTTGAAATAACGGTAAATTTGACGGACATAATAAACTTTTTTACCGACATGTAAATGCCGCATTTGAAAGTTATCCACAAAATATTCATCTCATCCAATACTTAACATTTCATAAACAAATTGCAAAGAAGACATTATTAAAGAGAGACGTACTGTAATTCAGCTTCTATATGTCAATCAATGTGTATTATAGATGTCTCACAGAGAAGAAGCTGTATTTTTATGGGAAAGTAGGTATACTAGTCTTTTTGGGTGTACATAGGGCTTACGTACTTAACGTACGGCTGGCTTAAGTGATCACTTTACACAATGTAACGTTCGCCATTTCCACCCATGATAGAATAATACCGTGTCTACTTATTTTTGGAAGTTGTATATATTTAAATTATACGCAACGTTTCACATATGAGTTGCAACAATCCTTAGCGCGGCCGGCACCAAAGCCTTTTCATTCCCCTTCACCACAGATGTCGCTAATGAGACATCTGTATTGATTTTTGGAATTTTGTTAGCAATATCCTTTTTCGGTGTAATGAAATTCTTCCGAATTACTAGCATTACACTAGGATACACCAGAAATATAATTTCAATTTTTATTAAACTCTATATGACACTATTATTTTTATAAAGCTTCTATATGTCACTATTTCTTAAATATTCGTGTTGCTATCATTATATGATCTCTGAGGCCTGAGGCGAGCCTTCTATAACCCCTCGGAAATAATGAGCGTCCACTGCAGGAAGTCGAAGGCTTCTAATCTTCCTCCAATAACTAGAATCCTTCAAAAATATTCTATCCTTCCATTATACTTCCAGTATCTTTCAACTGAAGCTCAAAGAAGAATTATTGAAGCTCTAGAGCAGTGGTTTCCAAAGTTGACAGTACCGGGACCCACCAAAAATTTTTTTTTTTCGGGACCCGCCACCTGCCTCACATTTTCCCAATTCATATTGTAACCATACGAAAGACTGTTTAATTAAGAAAAAAAGAAAAACCTCAAAATATAATCGAAATTTTTAATTACGAAAAATTTTAATATGTGATATTGAATTGGTTGCCTCTTTTTTGTCATAACAATATTAGCGTTGACTTCAATTTTAGTCGTTTTTAATCGCAGTGAATTCGATACGTCCACTTTATTTCCGTATTTAGTCTTAATAGAAACCATGGTAGAAAATTACAATTCACATAAGTATAAGGTAGTGAAGGGGAGAAGGACTTTCATGGCTTCGTCAGATAAGCAGGGGTAAGTGTCAGCAACTGAAAGTCAGAATTTTTCTAATTGCTCGCGATTAATAGTATACTTCAGCGACGTATCTTTCGATAAATCAATAAACTCTTCAGTTACTTTTGTTGACATTTCACTCGGTATGTTGTCTTGAAATGTATTTTAAATCCAGTTTATCCTGTTGAACTTTTTCATCTCTTTTTCGATGTTGGCGTTAAAGTTATTTTTCAACTCTGTTAAATGAGTGAAAATTGCAGATACTACATAGATATCTGGATGCACTACGTTATCTATAATAACTCTTAAAAGACTGCTAAAAAAAACTTTGGGGACGGTGGAGTAACACAGCGTTACCTGATTAAAAATCGGCATAGTTTTTAATATGTGATAAAATATATATAAATACGATACAGATAAGACTTTTAAAAGGTCTCTTTATATAATTTCTTACGGTAAACATACATATTTGCATTATTTTAGTCAATTATTATAAAATTATGGCCAATCGAATTTGCGCGCGCTTCCGCCGATGTTTCATTGGCAACTGAATTCAACGAAGCGGTCGCCAGCTCGCTTCAGTCGCCTGCACTCCGTCTTTGTTTAACACATGTTACCCGATTCTACCGTACTCTTTCTATATTTGTGTATGTTTTTGCTTTCGCCGAAACCCAAGCAACCGCCATCTCTGTCCTACATGAAATGTATGGTATTGTCGTGCTCTTTCTTGCTCGATTTAACTGCGATGTACAATATTCTGCTCTCTCTTGCACACTGGCCAAAAATACGAGAGTAATGAATAAATATTCTTTAATTAAAAAATTCGTACATTCCTAACAGTTTAATTAGTAATTTTGGTGTGAAAATGTCTATTCAATGATTACAAAAAATGTGACGTTTTAGTTTTCGTAAATAAGGTAGATATTTCATATATTGTATGACAGGTAGACGTACGTTACATCACCGACACACAGGAGATAAACACGACACGACCCGGACGAGACGTACTGCGCGGTGTTGTGACTGCGACCCACCTAAGATCCGCTTGCGACCCACCAGCGGGTCGCGACCCATAGTTGGGAAACACTGCTCTAGAGAGCTGCAATATTTTTTCTATAAATTCATATGGCCCCAAAAATATTCTGAGTAGGTACAAACTTTCAAGGGGATTTGTCATGAATCAGACAGCTGACAATGCCATAAGGCATACACGAAGAACGAGAAGAGTCAACAGATATCGAAAACAGGATTCATATTTTTTTCATAAAATCTATCGATAATGTCGATAGCAGAAAAAAAATATTAAAGGAACGTACTAATCAAAGAAATCTGAAATCCGATTACAAGTTATATAACATCAGTATGTGTCTTGCAAATTTAATAACACTCCCAACTCGCAGAAAGGTCCAAAGTGAAACTGATAGGAAACTTGTAAGCGAAAGCCAATAACCCTCGCGAGCCGAACAATCCAACAAACATGTTTATGTTACAAACTACTCCTACTTCAGCATAAATTCGCGCTATCGTGTAAAATAATTCTAAAATAAATGATTTCACGTAATTCCGTATAAATACGTCGGATCTTGCTGTAATGAGATTTGCGAGAAACGTTGTATATCTGTAACGGAGATAATGTGACATTTACAATACATTATTTGGAACCTTTAAACGGTCCGCCCGAAAAACAGAAGAACCCGCTTATCTTAAGGCGATCATCTGGAAAAGTGAGCAAAGGATGGCATTTTTTTCTCATATCTTCTAATGCGTAATTTTATTTTTTATGTTTTTATTTAAAAAAAATAAAATATCTATTCTTTTATACTATTTATTGATTTTAACTTTGTGGAATGAAATGAATGATTTTTATACAGGGTTATTTGGAAAACATTAATAACCTCGAAGGACTATATTCCTACCTTGATTATGAGTCGGAAATGTCCAAGCTATTATGACCTTATATCAATAGTTAAGGAGACATGCGACATCAAAGTTTGCATTATTTTCAATATTTCTGACTTATTTTTTGTGAAACGTTGGACTATCATTACAGTAACTTATATCGAATATGAAAAATTCATTCCTTTAATACAGTCTCATAAAAAAATAAAAACCTTCAAATTCCAATTGGAAAACATTCCAATTGGAATTTTTTCAGGGTTTTTATCATATTATTTAACTTGTATTGAAACGTTGAATTGATAATAATAATGAAAAAAAAAATGCGAACTTTGATGTCGCATATCTCCATAACTATTGATTAGGTCATGATAGCTTGAACATTTTCGACTCATAATCAAGGCAGGAATGTACTCTTGCGAGGTTATTAATGTTTTCCAAATAACCCTGTATATAGTATGCGATGACGGACGGAATCGCCACTAATCGCGTTTTCCTAGTATGACGAGTGCAGATCTAATTTACAATTCTCCCGGCATCGTCGAATCCGGAAAAGATCGAACTGTCTATTCCGAAAGGCTGATGTGAACTGTTACTGCGTCTACGTCGAAATCGGATACCATACGAAAAAAGAATGTCAGTTCTCAGTAGAAAAGACACCGGCACACACCGCTTTCCAACTGTCACTGGTCGGATTTTTAAATGTTTAAATCCTGGCTAACGGTTGGCGTAGAATACGTCGGATGTCAGTTTCGACCAAACAAAATTATTTCGCGGCCGGCGCCCGGCGGCGGCGGTCACGAAACATATAGGATGGTCCATCCGATACGCCGGATATAATTTTAATATGAACACACCAAATAAGTATTTAATCGAGCAATTTTTGTTGATTTGTAAAGAAGACATGTTGAAATTAATTATGCTGTTAACGAAATGGCCGCCGCGGTTGCGGCATATCTTGAAACATTTGATAAATTTTTTTGAAGATTGTTTGCTATACAGTTCGCTCAATTTCAAGAATAAAGTGTTGGATTACTGTTTTCAGTTCAGGAATTGTTTGTGATTTGCCAGCATAGACAGAGGAGTTAACAAAACGTCAAAGGAAAAAAATGCATCGCGTCAAGTCGCATAAGGATGGAGGTGAAGGTCTTTAGTGAGAATATCTTGCAAACTGATTCTGTTAATGTTCAACTGTTGAGGACGACAAACTGTTGATGTTCCTGGATACTTATCGATACTTTTACTGTATCGATCCATCCAGTATCCAGTATTTTCGGCTGATCGACACGATGAGTACGCGGTTGTACATTACCAAACCAGCTTCCTCGATTTTTTAAATTTATCTACGAATGGTGGACTCATTAATTGAAATATGTATACCAAGAATTCCAAGGTGTTTTAACCAAAGATATACCAAGGTTTCGAAAGGTGTTTTATTTTAAATTTATTTTTATTTTTAAAGCAATACATTTTTAATAACTCCAATGACAGCAGATGATAAATGTCAAACATTAGGGTTACCAAATATAACAGAAAAGAATTGTGGAATATTTATTAAATCCGGCGTACCTGATGGGCCACCCTTGTATAATACCACTTTTGAGTTTAAGTATACACTACTAGTTTCAAAAACTACAGATGTTCTCACTACAGCTGAGAATATAAACGTTCTATATGCACACATTTGTCCGAGACCGAAAAAAGTTCTTGAACAAAAAATCAGTCATATTTTATTCGTATAATAATAATGTTTTGCATGAGTGGTTCTACTCCCATCCTCTGTCATACAGGAATGACAATTTAACAGACCTAACTGCTATCTTTGAATTGACAATCTGTTGATCGAATGAATAATCTAATATTGAGAATGATGCTCCAAAATATTACTTTGATCAGAAATTCGTGAATGGTGATAAGTGCGAGTTAATATTTTTGATACAAATCGAATACTGTGTAAAGATAATGGAAATAACGGGCCATCATCAAAAGTCGTCCAATAACTGGAAAATAATTGAAAATTAATTTTTTGGGCGTCTTTATTTTAAAAGTATAATTAATAATATACCTTATTGCATGAAAAAAAAAATTTTTAAGATTAATCTTTTTAAAAATTGACAGTTTTAAAATATTAAATATTTATTAGATCTGCAATATTTCATTGGTATTGTTTGTTTATTTCATGGAAATTTGAAATAACACAGCTATTGGCTGGGTCAAGCAGTAGCATTCAGCAATAATTGATTGCTTTATGCTAGTGAGATATAAAAAGTATATAATAGTGATAAAAAAATATATTAAAAATAGTAATGCCTGATTAATACATAATCTCGAAAGTTAGTAATTTAAAAAAATTTATAGCAAAAATTTTTAATACGCATTTTGGAATACTCACCGTAATCTTCTGATTTGGGTTTCTTACAGAGCGAAAACATTGTTTTTTTTCTTCAAATCCCACCTGCAACAAAGAAATACAATTTACTAAATGATAATTTATGATTGTACTTTTTTAAAATTAACAGAACGTGAGCTAAAATATTTTCAAGTTGAGCGACTTTTTGTAAAATAAAAAGGCAGTTATATGTTTTATTATCTTATGAAATTAGTAGCGTACTTACAGATAAGACGCGTCTAATCTGAATTATAAAGAACTAATGTGGTACGACCTGGTTTCAATACGTTTGACTTGATTAATATAATTACAGTGAGTTTTTAAATTTGAAAACAATAATGGAAAGATCAGACTTATTACTATTGAAAATATAATGTCTTAGTAAGACGTGCTTTTACAGGAAGACATTTTTACTTGATGTCTTTTATAGAAATACGTTTTGTTAACAAAGGTATTTAAAAATGAAATAAAATTTTTTTTAGTGCGATTCTTGAGGGTATGCGATGCATTCAATAAACTGATTAGATTATTGGATATTGATCTGTTCGAGTGCAGCCACACAAGATTAAGAAACTTTTTGAGTGCAGAATTTTTTTCTACTTACTAATTAAGTCTCTTTTTCTCTTGTTCATTCTTTTTGTATTATTTTTAACATGCCTATGTTTTTAAATTTTTTATTCTTTCTTGTAATATAATTCTTAACATAAGTTTAATTCATCACATATTTATCATTACTAACATATTTCTAAATGTGTGTCTGTAATTGGTTATCTATATTATATCAATGTTTTCTATGCTTCTTTGTTGTGCTGTTGGTCTTCCATGTATATAAAATAAATAAATAAATCCTAAAAATACACGTAGGAACATTCTTACCCTATGACATAATCCCTTTTCCCAATGTAAAGGCTTAGATCATCTCTGTAAATTGTTATACTTTACAGGGTTATTTGTAAAACATTAATAACCTCGCAGGGCTATATTCCTGCCTTGATTACGAGTCGAAAATGTTCAAGCTATTATGACCTAATATCAATAGTTAAGGAGATATGCGACATCAAAATTTGCATTTTTTTTCAACATTTCTGACTTATTTTTTGTAAAACATTGGACTATCATTACATTAACTTATATCCAATATGAAAAATTTATTCGTTTCAATACAAGTTAAACAAAATGATAAAAACCCTGCAATAATTCCAATTGGAATGTTTTCCAATTGGAATTTGAAGGTTTTTATTTTTTTATTTGACTTGTAATAAAGAGAATAAATTCTTCATATTGGATATAAGTTACTGTAATGATAGTCCAACATTTTACAAAAAATAAGACAGAAATATTGAAAAAAAAATGCAAACTTTGATGTCGCATATCTCCTTAACTATTAATATTAGGTCATAATAGCTTAAACATTTTCGACTCCTAATCAAGGCAGGAATATAGCCCTGCGAGGTTATTAATGTTTTACAAATAACCCTGTATATAAAAAATCCATTACATTATGGGCATAATCATTAGTTTAGTTTTTCTTGTCGTGGGATTTATGCGACAGTTTTGAAACGGTCGGTATGTTTCTTGATATATTTGGTCACAAGTCACGACGCAGACAGATATAAAACCAGCTGAAGGATCAAGCGTGTGCTCTAGTGCAGGGACTTGAGTGAGGCTGAGGGTCGTGTGCCGATTCTTCCCTCGTTAGTGCCGGCCTGAGGGATGGAAAAGCACTTCGCTAGGCGTTAAGTGGATGTTACGACGAAATAATAATGTGAGAATGTAGGCTTTTACTTTAAGCAAGCGCCCCCACGTTGGGCGCCGATTTGCGCCCAGAACAGAATTCTCAGAAATCGTTTGTAGTACAAAAAACTTCAATCTGCGACCCTTGATAACCCCAAACTCCGCCTTATTTTAATAACGAATTATTCCTGGAACAGCTTCAATGGAGTATTATATGTGATTTCATTTTTTTTCTCTATACTTTGCAACTCTGATCCATTCTGGACCAGCCACCTTTTTTCATCATGGCATATCGAATTTGCGTGCGCTCACGCCGACGTATCAATACCAACTAAATTCAACGGCGTGGCGACTGCAGTCCATCTTTGCCTAAAGTAGACACTACACTACGAACATTGACCGAAGTCCAAAGTATGTGACTATACACTTGTGCAACATCGCGAGGAACACAGTTGCAGAGCACTCGGGCGCAAAAACCGACAACTATCGGAAGTCGTCCGAGGCAAGCCGAGGATGCACGAAGCGATCAGAAGTACTTTTCTACACTGTCGTATTCGCATAACTTCGATAAACTTTGCAAGTAGTGTAGTGCAGGTTAAACACGTATTACACGACTCTACCGTGCTATTTCGATATTGTTTTCTCAGCTGTTGTTTTTTCTGCTCAGAAATCGTTTGTACTACAAAAAACTTCAATCTGCGACCCTTGATAACCCCAATCTCCGCCGTATTTTAATCACGCATTATTTCTGGGACAGATTCAATGGAGTGTTATATGTGATTTCATTTTTTTTCTCTATACTTTGCAACTCTGATTTATTCTGGACCAGCCACCTTTTTTAGATCGTCTTCCCATCTTTTCGTTTGTCCACCTTTGTTTCTTTTACCGTCTCTTGGATGCCACTCTGTTATTATTCTGGTCCATTTCTCTTGCCTTTCTCTCAACGTATGTCCAGTCCATCGCCATTTTAGTGTTCGATATATAGAATGCGCCTGTTTGAATTGAGTTCTGTTTTTTATTTCTGTTAATTTTACTTTATCTCTTATAATGACAATGACACTTTTTTCTATGCTATTTTGACAGACGCTTAGTTTGTTTGTTAAGGTTTTCGTTAGTGTCCATGTTTGACTACCATATGTTAAACAGGACAGAATACATGTATTATAGATTTTTCTTTTAGCTTTTATTGGCATATCTTTAGAGGAGACCTATGTCGAAAGACAAGCTGTTTCTAAAAATAAAGACGCGAACGCTGAGAATTTAGAATAATTTAAATAATATAATATATTAAAAAAATCTTTTTGGTTACTAAGATTACAATGTTTTATAAGTTTAATAGCAATAAAGGCTAATTTTATTTATTTATATGTGATTAATATGCCTCATTGAGGGCTAATTTTTTAAACACGGTTTACATGATATGTGAAAAATGAAATGCTCCTTTTTATTCAAATAATTATTTTTATTATTTAATTTAAGAAAATGTCTACGATTAAAAATTGAACCCTTTTAAATTACGCCGCAAAATAATCTTATTTCTTATTGCTTTCATAACGCATCTACACGTGTGTGAAAGTTGTCTGTGAAATTTGTCCCGAATGTTCAAAGGGAGCTGATATTCACAATCTGTGTATTTTCGACAAAGAGTAGAATGACGCTTTTGATACGTACCACTAAATCTCTGCGACGCGAGAACCTGCATCATACATAAATCATGACTTCGTCCTGATTCATATTGAAACAAAACATGAATTGTAATCATGAGTTCAGTTGATTTGAAAGCTAAATGATTCAGTAAACATCATAAACAAAACACATTTTCATATAACTATCGTAAGTTGATTGCACTAGAAATCAGTGAAGAGAAGGAATAATTGCGAAAATGTCAAGAAAAATTTGAGTCCATTAAATACTTCTGTTTTAACCGATCGGGTGCCGGAGCGCAGATCTGCGCTCCCTAGACGCGTTTGCGAATTCCGCCTATTTTACCTGCGTTTATGGGTTTTTAAAGCTTTTTATTGGTTAAATCTCAAGTTTTTGAATGACTAATCGAGTTCTATTTGTCAAGTGTTCCCACGCAAGTCAGACAAATAATCATTCCAAATGTTGTCTTTAAACCGTGTTTTTTGAAAAATGTTTTTTAAAATAAAAAAGTGTTAAAATTAAGTATTTTTGTATTATTTTATAAATTTAGAACGAAAATATTGATACAATACAATATCGTTATTGCTTCCATGGTTTTATTCGATAAACATGTGCGTCCATTTCTGACTGTAAATTTCGTTACTTATTTTCATAATTAATGTATAAGTAATTATTGTACAAGTAATTATTGGAATGTAAGTAATTATTGAAATATGTATATTGAAAAACCAGAAACTGCAACTTTTTAGCGATTATTGTTGATTTTTACACGAATATAACCATCACAATAAAGTGTCTAAAAAACAGCAATCGTGCGCGAAATTCCGCGGCAGGCAGGGTACATTCCGCGTTACGTACGGTCGGCATACGACCGGTTAAAGCATATACAGCATTGAGCAAGCTCGTGCAGCTTTGATCTGCATGAAAAAGATATCCTGCCATCATGATCTCATCTTTGGGTTGCTTGATGCTAAGTGTTCTCGATATTATTTAACTCTTAAATATATAACTCTTAAAAATATTTAACTGTGTGCTAAAAATACCTTCGGGAACGGTGGTGTAACACAGTGTTACAGGATTAAAAATCGACGTAGTTTTTAATGTGGTGAAAACATAAATTATCAATAGATAAGACTTTTTAAAGGTCCCTTTATATAATTTTGTAAGGTAAACATACATATTTGCATTATTTTAGTAAATTATCATAAAATCAAGGCATATCGAATTTGCGTGCGCTCACGCCAACGTATCATTACCAATTAAATTCAACGATGCGATGACTGCAGCACGGCTGCACTGTGACTCAAGCGTGCTCTTTCGATATTGTTTTCTCTTTCACCGAAACCCAAGCAACCGCCATCTCTGTCCTACATGAAATGTGTGGTATTGTCGTGCTCTTTTTTGCTCGATTTAGCTGCGACGTGCAATATTCTGCTCTCTTTTACACACTGGCCGAAAATACTAGAGTAATCAATAAATATTTTTTAATTAAAAAATCCGTACATTCGTAACAGTTTAATTTAGTATTTTGGTATGAAAATGTCTATTCGATGATTACAAAAAATGTGACGTTTTGGTTTTCGTAAATAAGGTAGATATTTCATATTTTCTATGACATGTAGACCTACGTTACAATACCGACACACAGCAGTTAATGAAATGGAAGCATGGACGCTTACCGAAGAATTGATGAGGCGACATGAAGCATTCGAGATGTGAGTCTGCAGATGAATATTCAAAATAAGCTGGATGGACCGAATCGCGAATGAAGATGTTTCGGATAAATGAAGAAAAACAAGTAATTTAAACAATCAAAATCCAAAAAGACATGATGTGATGAGACATCCCGGGAAGTACGAGATCTTGCACGTAATAATTTTTTTATTTTGTTATTTATTTATTCACGCTCTACAGGGCAAACAAAAAGGTAAAGTGTACATTTGTATAATGGATAGTTTAAAGAAATAAAATAATAACATAAAAAAATAATAATGACAAAGTGGAAATCAAATACTTTAAATACAAATGCAAATATATAAAGATAAATAAAATGTAAAGTAAAAAGTAAAAAGCAAGTAAATAACAAAGCAAAAGCGTAATGAAAACATATTTTAATAAAAATAAAAAAAATAAAAAGTAATAATATGGAGTGAAAAGCAAAAGTTATAATAACAGTTAGTAATCTCACTCAACCAACAATCAAAACAAATACACATCAATTATTAAAGCCCAATATGACAAATACTACCTAGTAATCTTTCAATACACCTTTGAAATATGTTTGAATATTATAAAGTTGTTGGCAAAGGCGTCAAATTTCTCGCATCTGTTTGTTAGTCTAGGAAGCCTTTGCAGTGGGGAATTGAAGACGTAGTTGGTAGCTGTAGTTTCCACGGCAAAACCTGCATGACTTCTAGTTACGCGAGACGAAACACGCAAGCAGATAAGTTATAGTAGCTTGGCCAGGCCAGTTACTCCGGGACGCAGTAAATAAAAGGATGAAAGCCAACATGATAGTCAACGTCTGTTGAACGGATAGGACACGAGAAGAAGAAGAATACAGTCCATTTGCTGCTTAATATAATATAAAAAACTCTTGAGAAAGAAAAGTCAACAAGGAGTATGCAAAACGGAAGAGCATGTGTAAAACTAAATACGCATCAGTTGGAACATTAATTTGATGTGTTAATTAATGTTTTTTATATATAAACGATTCTATTCGGGATATAAATACGTACAATGGGGTTTTTAATTGGGAAAATTTCTTTCTTTCTTATGGTCTACAATTTTGCTAACAAAATTAGGGGTTCTTTTCCCAATGGTGATTTAAAAGTATATATATAACACCATACAGCTGTCCTCTGTCAAGATGATTAACAGGAAAAATGAAGACGTGTCAGCTTTATATGTTAAAAAAACCAGACCAGGCATAGTGAGCCCGGAATACATGAAAAAAATTCCGCTGTCAAAAATATTTTAAAATGCCAAATAATCTGTAAATATAATTATATTAGTTTTGAAGGCAGGGTCGTAAATTGGATTCACACACATTAAAACAGGTAAATTAATAGTGAGCCGTCCCGAGCAACTATTGGTGCAACTGAACTCGTTAGAATAACAATGCAATAATAATCAGTGAACGCACCTGAGCATAGTTTTTGATATTTACTCCGTTACACCGTTCATAATCATTATTCATAATCAGACTCAAATTGCCGCAATTTCACTTCAAATATTATATTCATTGTAAATTGCGAGTAATTCATTTATATTACATTTTTTGTCATTACTGTCTGTCATCATCTAACACCACGACCAGTGCAGACTCAGTGACATTCTTATACGAGCACAAAATAAAAAACCGTAGATAATCTAAGCTCCTCTCAATCAAAGCTCATTCCTCCTACACCAACATCACAAATTCCACGCTTCCTTTACTAGAGTCTCTACTTCACTACAGACATCTCACTCTTTCACTTACATTCATTCATAATCAGCAAAACCTTTTTATTCCATATGTTGGGTTGAATGTAAAACTGTATACTTAATATCACTTACAACATGAAATAAATACGCGTAGTTTTAACTGAAGTGAATGATTTGTTATGCTAGGAATACGGGTCGTCATATAATATTACCACATCGTCACATCGTTATTATTATAGTTTGGAAATGTGTATATGTATACGTGAAAGATGTTAATTTTTCGGTTATTCCGCGTAAGTTGGTCCTGAGAAGGACCGTTCTACTCTCAACGTTTCGAACAGATTACACTATTCATCTTCAGGGCGGGTGACTTGTCACTGAAGTGTCACTCTTACACGTGAAAGCACGTTATTTAAGATGGATAGTTTAGAGCAAAGTATAAATGTAATTAAAATAATTTGGTAATACTTTATTTGCATTACTTCTTAGAATTCTGTATGTTTTTGTAAGGCTTGGCAATTTTTTTGGCGCTAATGAGTTTTTAATGTTTGTATTATTTTAATAATGGTGGGTATTTTTGGGAGAGTTGAAGTATTTTATTGTATACTGAGCTAGGTATTCGTATGATATGTAAATATGTATATTTGTTTATAATATATTATATTATGTATTGTGGTTTGTATAAATTGGAAGCAGGTATACGAGTATATATGTACTGGTGAGATGAAACGGTCACACGCACACAGGCGCTCCCACGCTGGGAGTAATAAACCCTCGCAAATTAAGTTACCTAAGGTTGCCCTGAGAATAGGGCGTAATGGAACAGTTTCTTATTACTCACACTGAAGAGGTTTGTACGTGGATTATTCAATTTACTAGGGTTTCGTGTAAAGAGTTTCTTTTCACAGGAGAAAAGAAACATATTAATCCATTGTTTCGAGTGACATCTGTGCAGCGTAATGAACAGTAATTGAATCTTTTAGAAAAATAAGCATACTCGCAAGCTGAATATTAAAGATGTTTTCCATGTTCTCGTGGATTTATACATGCTTTCATAGGGAATAAATAAAAAGAGTTTTTGTTTATCTATTTATACAGTCTTTGTAGTCTCGATTAATTAAAAATAATTTAGAAAAAAATACAATCCGCAACTAGACTAACAAATTATCTGAACTAACTTACCATCACGCCGTTTCCCCGTGGGCGTAGGCAGAGAGGATAGAGCGCCATACTCTTCTGCCCTGACATACAACTTTCGCTTTGTCTACATCTTCGCATGCAAGCTTGACGGTTGTTCAGGCTTCTAACAGGACCATCTTCCAGTATCTGGTTAATGTGGTCATGCCACGTCATCCGTGGTCGCCCTCTCTTTCTGGCGCCGTCAACACTTGCATCATATATCTTTCTTACCATTCATTTATTCATTCGCTCAACATACCCAAACCACCTGAGCGACCCTATTTTTATTCTATGTATTATGCTACGATCAGCTTTACATTAATTCCTAATATCTTCATTCTTTACTCTACAACAACTCCAACAAATTATCTGTTCTCCTTAAAATCATTGTACTATACGTTCATTCGTATTAACCAGGAATATGCATCTCAAGTGTGGAACCCGCAGAAAATTACATAAATTGCGAGACTTGAACAGACACAAAAGAAGTTTCTTCGCCGCCGCAACACTATATTAAATTAACGTATCCTATGACTCTTATTACGAAAATACATTTCCTCAACATGAAAACTCTGGAACATCGAAGAACGCAGCGGAAGGCTGAAAGTGTATGAAGACGAACGAAACCATTACTACTGGGGCTGTCTACCGAACACAATTAATTGATGAGATTGAGTCGAGCACTCAAGGAAAAGCGCACCGAGTACTACTCCAGTCACCACAAAATTATACTCCTGCATGATAATACTCATCTACGTGTTGCGGCGCCGTTTTTACCCCACCCGCCGTATTCACCAAACATTGCTCCTTCTGATTTCTACTTGTTTCGATCGATGGCGCATGGCCTGTGGTTCGGCCAGTGATAAATATTGAGGAATAGAGGCGATGGTTGTGGCTGAATTGAACTTCAGTAAGATGGAGGCCTACCAATCCTGTCCTCACAATCCTTTTTATCTCTAATTAATCCCACTCCGCCTACCTTCATTTAATATGCCTAGCGACATTTGTCGTACATACTTATAACTCAACCGCGTAATTTAATTCAAATTATTCCAAACGCCACGCCAATCTCGGTTCAATTGTTCTTGGTGAAAAAAGAAGTTACATATAATTCCGCCTTGTGTGATCTACGCATATGAAGAATCCGCATTTATACCGCATCTATTAGAAATATCATATTGTAATACCGCAACTACTATCTACGCGTGAAAAAACTGCATATCATTATAATTACCGTATCTGTGTATAACCATGGATTTTGTCATCTCGGTATCTTTACTTATTCAGCGACGCGAGTGGAGTGCGTCTGCAGCAGAACATTGAAGAAAAAGGCATCTCTGCATCCTTCCCAACATTCATCATCTAAAAGGTAGGATTTTCGTCTTATTTGTTGTCTACATTCATACTGCAATATTCGTGTCTGTTTTTACCTTCATCTGTCAACCAATCTCAGACATCTCGTAAATATTATAATACCCGCGAATGAACGATTATCTCTACTTGAACAAATCTCAATGAGCCTTTATAATTATAATAACCGCACCTTTATTTATTACAAACCGCTACACCACTTCACATCATATAAAGACACCAAAAATTGGGTCGATTCGTAGATAGTCTCAAAAGATGAAGCATTCTTCAGTCGCGGTATCCGTATGCTGTATTTCCCATGAGAGACAGAGGGATGTCCTCTACTTTCCCATACTCGCAATATGATTGCGGCCCGTTCTACAATTGATTTTTTTGCATATTTTAATTAATGGATTATTTATTTAACAGTTAATGTGCACCTGTCCTCACAAAGAAACAGTGATTTAAAAATCGATCATCATTTAATTAATCAATGTGGTTTGACGTTTGCTATTTTGAAGAATTATTTGCCGATTTTTAAAATGTTTTAGACTATATGTAAACGCTAATCTGCAATTGATTATACTTTGATTTGAAGTAATTTGATAAGTATGTTGCTGTTCTATTTACTACTTTAATACTTCGTAAAAACGACAGAAGCAACATTTAAAGTTAGCGAACATCAGAAGACTGAATAATGAAGAAAATAATGATTTATTTTCAAATGTGAATTATTAAATCCGACTCAGCGACCAAAGTAAAGAAATAAATACGAAAAATAGGAAATAAACATATTAGGATTTTATGGTTCTACAAAAAATCTGGAGTATTCAAAGCATATCTAAAGATTCACAATTGAATATAAATTGTTTTTCTATACCGAGGCAAAGTCAGGTCTTCTACCAGTAAAATATAAACGAAAATGTAGATAATGAAGAAAGTTTATTTTGGGTCATTCCTTTTTACCATCACTTTCGATTGTATTTCGAAATGTATTTTAAACTGACAGAATGACGGGCAGAAAATTTATTTTCAGTTGACGGCTGAAAATTTCATCGACTTTTTCGGACGGCTTGGAATTCGATTATCCCAATATCTACTGAAACAGTTTATTTATGCAATACTAGCACACCTATTTCTTTATCAATAACATTATCATGCTTGTACATAAAATTGCAAATGAAAAAATTAAAACAAGTCTTAAATTTTACAACATGTGTTGATGTTTGAAACACACAAACCAGGTACAACACAATATTTGAAACTACAAAAAAATCAGAAACTATAATATAGCAATCACATGGATGGGCTTAAATCATATAATGACATACCCCAACATGTCTTCATAATCGTAGAACAACGACGCACGTGATTTTTCTCAAGTTTGCAGAAGAGCCGTTTGAAGTCTTATTTACATAAAGACACTTTATGTCATAGCTCGATAACTATAAAAGATTTTCTTTTGAAACATGGGTGAGTTATTTATACCTTTCAAACCTCAAATATAGTCAGCGCAGTACAACAACGTTTTTACACATGCTGCATTGTTCTACGATCGCAAATCAGAACCGTCGTTGTATCGACTTTATATAACGACGGTTAAATTAATGAAAAAAATACACTTTTTATATACCATCAGATGGCTTCTTTTTTTCACTTTTTAACGATCCAAAAAGTCAATATGGAATTTTTTCCACATCCATCATTGTTCTACAATCATGACGATATATGATAATTTAACATAACCTAACCTAACCTATCTTAACCTTACATATAAGATAATTTTCTTTATACTTGTATGTCTTCAGTCTTTACGACCGTCTGGTGATTAAATGTCTTCTTGGTTATTTTGATGTAGATTGGTTTTTGTCGTAGCCGACGATTCAGTGGCTACAATTTGGTGCGTCTGTGTAATGTATTTCGAAACTTCGAAAAAAACCGGAATAATTTGGAATAATTTCAGATATTTTTTCTATGATATCACAATTACACGCCATTATTGCCACGCTTATATTAGCTTCACCTGTTTGTCCAGACAGTATCTTACAATCGATATTTCACCCGCTTTCCGATATTCAATCGAGCTTAAATTTTGCACACAGGCGTATTTTCAATGACAATGCTTTAATTATTTATCAGATTTACTAATTCATCAATTAATGGGAAATTAGTGAATGATCTCACCAATAGATGTCACTAATTTCCTATCGAAGTGATTTTGTACGCTGGATGATATTAAGACTAAAAAGTAGAAAATTATATATATCATGAAAAAAAAATTAAAAGAAATCACCCTATATTCAAATATGCTAAAAATTAAAAATTTAATTTTCGGCCAAAAAATTTGCTTTACTCTCCAAATAAAAGCTTGGGCACTTTCCTTCCATCAACAACAGAATTATGTTGTCTATATTAATATTTAAATGTTAGTGTTGTTTTGTGATTTTTTTAGTATTTTCATGTGGAAGGGAATATAATTTAAAATTATAAAATACATGTTCCATACTTAAATTTAGCTTACAAATATGATGAACGAGATATGCAAAAACCTGATTGACTGTCAAAATCAAGGGAAAAAAACCCATTTATTTCAGATATAAAAATATACCAACTCACAATGAATAAAAGAAACCTTTATATTATATTTTATGCCTTATTTGATATGTACAGAAATGCTATTTCGGATTTACTAAATAAATAAATGATAAATGTTTTAATAAAATTATAATTACTATCTTACTGGAATTTTCATATCACTGATTTCAAAATGTAAAAAATAGTATAGTGACCACAAAAAAAATAGTATTCGAATAACAAACAACTAATTGCATTCCTGACAGAGCTTGTAAAAAAAATTTTACCCACACAAACAAATCACACGATGACAATACACAAATATTTTCTACAATATATGAAAAGATCAAAAATCAGGGAACTAAATGAATTATTGTTGGTTATGAAAATAATTTTGTCGGGAATGTGGTGGTCGTGTCTTTCACATTTCACAACAATAGACTTGGACGTCAAAAAGGACGCCACAAAAAACTAAAGCAAACACAGCGGCGAAAAAAGAACTCACCAGATAAAGGTAATATTACTTTCACCGTCCGAAAATAGTAAAATGACATTTCCTGAAACGAAATTGCCGGAAAGAAAAAACAACTTTTCGCTCATTTCAATGAAATCATAAACCGGTTGCGAGAATGTCATTACACGTGTGTGGGGTATAAAAGCAAAAGTTTAAAATATCCAAAGATTTAAAAAAATGTTTTGAATGCAGTCACCGTGGATTACTAATTTAAAATGTACTGAATTACTTCGAAAATCACGTTTCTTATAAATTTACAGCCCGTTTCCTATAAAATTTCATTAAGTACATTATAAAATAGTTATCGTCGATGACTGTATTATATTTTTTTGGTTATTGCTGGCTTTGAAAAATATTTTTGCGTGTATGACAGATATTGTACGTCAGTATGACTTTGGTTTCAATGTATTTCGCCTTAAAGTGACTGAAATGTTAAATAATGTGTACTCGTAAAATATTTCTACACATTAAATAATATCTTATTGTATTTTAATGTAATCTGTAATACAGCTCGTTTCTTAAAAAATATATACGAGTTGATTAATTTTTAAAACCGTAAAACAAAAAAAAAGCATTTCTCGATACGTATTTAGAAATCATAAAATAGATCCTTTATAGATTCAGATACATTTAATTTAATGATAATAATATCTATTTCAGTAAAATATATTTGACTTTAAAAAGTGTTAATATGTATTATCTGTTAAATTAGTCTAATTATTTTTAAAAATCATAGCATTATGAGTATATTCTTTAGTTGTAACATAGCAATACAATGTGTTTTCATTAAAAAATTGCAATAATTTATAATTAGATTTTATTCCAGACATGCAATAAATTAGTTTATATAATTATATACATACGTATATTATGTGTAACACATTATAATTAACCAAACTGAACCACGGTATCCTCAACAAAGATACTTAACTCTATACCACCGAGAAATTACATAAATAGGACATAAAAATAGCAGTGCTCTAGGTAATAAATGAAGCTTTTTATTAAAAGCTCAACAATATATCATTAGTTATATACAATTCGGCACCACAGATTATTAGGGAAGAAGCAATGTCTCACAGAAATGAAGCTATTTATTTGATAAATATGTATGGAAGTCTTTTGTACGATGGCCTAGGGCTTATAACCTGTATAAGCTGGCTTAAGTGATCACTCTACACTCTATGCAGTGCAACATTCACCAATTTCATCGTAAGAACATCCATATATCGAGTTTTTTTAATGTTATATACCAATATATGTTTCAAATAGGAATCATCCGTATATTTTAAGGAGCTATGTTACTGACATCTGTTGTCTCTTCTCATGAAACAGTATACATAGATTTCGCAGCTGGTAATGATGCTTTTATATTTTTAAATGCAAAGTATTAAGCAATATTATTTTTATAATGTAGGTATATGTATGATGTTCTTCTGAATTAATCAAGATATAGACTAGAATACGCCTAAGAATGAAAATTTTCAATTTTTAAACTCTTTTTTTATGGACCAGTATTTATATTTATTTACATTTAAAAAATATTTCAAATTATTACATACTTGTTTTTTAACACATTTTTCGTGACAAATTTGACTAAAAAATTCAAAAAACAAACCTCTTCTGTTAAAAAATTAAACTAGTTATTATATAATATATTAAATAGTATCTAGTGTGGAGCTGAGCTAAAATGTTGTACTATTCGGTGATAAATATTCTTCTTGTTAGCTTGAAAGCGGAGAACTTTTTGTCTGAAAGCTCGATTTTTCAGGCTCCACGCTTATCTTCCATAATGTATGGGGGTTTGGCATGAAATAAACAAGTTTAGTTCTGTGACGTAATTGAAACCATATTTTTTAAACCATTATATTATTAACTTCTTCAAAAAGAGAAAAATGATTTTGTGGTGAAATTATTAATATAATTAATTAAAATGTACTTTGTTTTCACCACTTACATATATTTTGAAAAATATCAACAAGTTTCAGAGCTCATGGCCCCTTTGCCAGAATATAATGTATAGGTACTAACAAATTAAAAATTAAAAATCGAAATATAAATATTATATATCTGAAATAAATAATAATTTTGTACTTAAAAACACGAAAACAAATTTAAAATACAACTATTTGTAAAAAACACCTGGATATTTACATTATTCAATTTATTATTAACGCTTCTTCTTATTTCCAAAATTTCTAATTTATCAAATTAATTCTGTATAATTTATATGTAATATTTGTAAATCCTTATAAATATCAAAAGAATAATGCATAGCCAAAAGATGATTAGAAAATTCGGAATAATTATTGCTACTTATTACTCACCTCAAGTGTTTCTTAATTTTAACACGGAAATTTCGACATATTTTTCCTATATAAAAATAATCACAATCATTACAAATCAATTTATAAACACCCGATTTAAAAAAAATCATCTAAATCCTTGTTATTTAACATAAATTTTTTAAATTTATTATTAGTATAGAAAGCTGGTTAAATGACATTTGGGATTTTTTTAAACTATTGAATTTGAATCTTGATTATTTATAAATATAATTTTTCTTCAATGCTTTTCAGTATCAAATATTGGAGGGTAAACACAAGATATGAAAACATTTAAGATTCTGTCTGTTAATTTTGTATCACAACCATTTTTAAGCGCAATCCGTTTAATAATATTCAAATAATTGTCAAATTTATCCACAGATAATGGAACATTAATGATAATGGAATATTAAATTATTAATTACGAGTAATAATAAGCTGATACAACCGAATGATGATGGAATATTATATTATTAATTACGAGTTATAATAATCTGATATAACCGAATCGAACTGTCGGTGTCTGACTTTGACTCTAATTAATTATTTATTTATTCATTTGATACAAAGTATTATCAACCAAAAAAAATAAAATTTTAAGTACGAAATTTTTGACATTTGGTGAATATAATAATATTTATAATAAGTACGACATTATTCAGAAAGAATTAATTTCTATCATTAACTAAGATAAATTAAAGTAATCTCACAGAGACGAAGCTTTGAATGTGAGAAACGTGTGTGGAAGTCTTTTCATACTATGGCTCAGGGATTGCAACCTGTATGAGCTGGCCTAAGTGATCACTCTTTACAATGCAACGTTCACAAATTCCATCGTAAGAATATTTACATATTATCAAATTTTGAATGATCTATGTACGTTCAAATTTGAGAATCTTTCGTTTGTTTGAATGGAATATACTTGAGACATCTGTAGTCTTTTCTCATGAACCAATACACAGATTTTCGCAGCTGGTAATGATATCAGATATTAGATCATACCTATAAAAATATTGTTCAATTATTAAATTTTCAATCATAAAATGAAACAGACTTCTTACCGTAGATCTATCAAAATTTTCAAATCGTCAACGGGTTATTCTTAAGTGGTGTTGTTGTCAATGCCACTGTAAAACGTGGCCTGAACAATTGTAAAGTGGATGAGATTGTTTGTTTTTACATTTTAGTAGTTGAAAATATCTACTACGAAAATGTAAGAATCCAAAACATACTCAAGTGGTTGTATTATAATATCCGTTTATATGTTCTTACACATTTTTCTATGTGATAAGTGAATATAAAATATTTTAATAGCAAAATTTTTCTTTTTGTAATATTTTTATTCTATGTATTCATAAAATTAATATTTTGATAAGAAATTTTATATATTTTTTTAATTGATTCAGCAACATTGTAGATTGATATTAAAAAAAAATATTGATTTTATTATCTGTATATATCTACTTATTTTATTTGATTAATTGCACCAACATGTTTCAGAAAAACCTTTCCATCATCAGGGTGTTTTTTGTATAACTGTCAAAATATCAGAATGAAATATCTTTTGTTTCTTGTTTTTCTAAATTATTTGAAAAATTAATTTTAAATATTATTACTGAAGTTCTTGATTACTCGCAATTATTGGAATTTTTTTTAGAATTGGACTAGTAGTTAAATTTAATTGATTATTAATAATATTTTAATAATCATTCATATTAACACCCTGATGATGGAAATGTTGTATAATTAATCAAATAAAAGACGTAGATATATACAAATAATATAATCAATATTTGGTATAAATTATATAAATTGTATTAATCGTATCAGAATAAACGCAACCATCAATCGCTCATTAATATTGCAAATAATATTGTATGCATGAATTACTTACTAACTTACCATCACGCCGTTTCCCCGTGGGGGTAGGCAGAGAGGATAGAGCGCCACACTCTTCTGTCCTATCACACAACTCTCGCCTCATCCACATTCTTACATCTTCGCACGCAAGCTCGCCGGTTCTTGAGATTTCTAACAGGACCATCTTCCAGTATATCGTTAATAAAGTCATGCCACGTCTTCCGTAGTCACCCTCTCTTTCTGGCGCCATCAACACTTGCATTATATATCTTTCTTAGCATTCTTTCCGCATTCGTTCGCTCAACATGCCCAAACCATCTGAGCGACCCTTTTTTAATTCTTTGAATTATGCTAAGATCAGCTATACATTCATTCCTAATATCTTCATTCTTTACTCTATCATAAATGGATTTGCCACACATACGTCACAATTACATTAAAATTTTAGAAACCTAACACGTACCTACCTACTAATATTTCCTTTCCATTATCTGTACAAATTAGTGTATAAGTAAACATAAAGTAAATAAGTACTAAAAATATAATGTAAATTACCACTCAACAACGACAACAAAATTAAACATTTACATTATTATGGGTGAAAATAACTATATTTGTACAAAAAATTAAATTAAAGTAGAATTATTAGAGAAAACACTCTCTAATAATTTGAATAATAAATCTTGCTTACTTGTTTTATGTAAGTCAGAGGTGTAGGTACTCGAATTTATAATATATGCTTATGTACTTTGTACTGTTATTCAATCATTATCGGTCGGGGTAGTGCAACAAATAATATTTTATATTCCTTGGGTAAGGAAAAAAATGCCACGTCTTAGAGACACCGGTATATGAGGTTGTCTTAAATATGTAACTAAACCATAATAAAGTAAATTAGGCTAAAGAATATTGATCATCATTAACAATCCCATTGGATGGGGATAGACAAGCTGTGCATAAAACAAATAAATCTTTTGCATAAAAATTTCACTTGTTTCTAGGACTAAACAACAAAACAACAGCCTAAATGTAAAATCCTTAAATATTTATTTTACGGCGAAAGAGAAGTTTTCTTTGCGTGTGGAGGGAAAGAATAAAAAAAAAGCTTTATTAAAATTCAGTCATGATGTGCGCAATCATATTATTGAACATTAATTTTTTTAAACAAATTTTTATTAATCAATTATTAAAGTGCTACCGGGATTCGAACCGATGGACCTCCATTCTATCCGGGGATGGCGCGTTATCCAATTTTGCCACGGCAGTTTGGTAAGTTAACTAAAATTTTTCTACCTTATATGTAATCTCTTTTTAATTGATTAACAATATATTTATATATTTTTTTTCGTTAATATGATTTTCTTGTATTTATTTTCTAATTGGTTAATAAAAATTTGTTTAATAATTTACAGAACCTTGTTTTGAAATTGCAACTTCACAATAATAATGTGTTTTCTTTAATATATATATTATTTTTTATTTTAACTTTTATATTTAATTTTTTCATTAGATAGATTTATCTAACTGTATTAATTATGTTATTTTCATTTTAAAAGTTGTAGTTAAGTTTTAAGAAAAATGTATTATTCTCTTCACAAATCATCCAGAACAAACACTTCTCGTGTATTTTCGCACGCTATTCGTGTAACGTTTCTTATAAACCACGAGAAATGAACAAAATTACACTAGCTTCAACGATTGTACTCCCAATTTACGTACGTTCATAGTTTATTATGTAAGAACATGTGTAAGTGGTATCTGTTTAGGTTAATATTATATACAAACCTAGACCAAAGATTCGACACGACGGGTGGTGATACGAGGCTTACTGGTATAATTGTACTTTTGAGAGGTACAAGTCACAAAAAATGTCTTCTATACTTATATATTAAAATAATTAATCGTGATAAACCAATGAGTACATGAGCATGTTATTTAAAATATATTTCATTCTGTCTGTTCAAATATATACAAAGCGTTTTAAAATCAAATTTCAAAAGTGAAATAATAAGACATTGAAATCGGAAAAATTAAGCGTAAAAATATATAAAAATTATGAATAAATAATATCCGTTATAACGATTTTTCTTGGATAAATATATAATGGGGCAAGTGAGTACCTTACTGCTAAGCCAAGCGAGTATGAGAACGTCATATGTTGTGTATTTACTATGACTTGCTTGTTAACTCCAATGGTAAGACACTCACTAGCGATGAAATATGAGTTCAAGGCTCACAAATGCATAAAATATTTTAAAAATAGTACGAATGATTATTATAACGAGTATTCCAAATCTCTATTAAAAAAATTCTCTTCTAAAGCAGATATGCATGGCATGGCGTGTGACGTTTTTGTTTTACATATTAAAAAGTAAAATATTTAAATCCAATCAATTATAAGCCAACTGTAGTAAGTTAAAAAAGAATCTAAAATACATGAAAATTGAAGTATTTAAAAAAATGTGAATTTGTAAAATAAATTAACTAATGTAAAAAAATGGAGCAAAAATTTTGTATCTGTTCATCTTCGCAAGTAGGTAAAGTTATAACATAAATGTCCAGCCAGTGAACTTTATGATGACGATGAATAACTTAATTATACGCCTGGCGTAATATCAAACATTCAATAATAATAATATTGATTAAGTTTATTAATTAAAAACAAGTAATCTTAAAATAGTTATGATTCTTTTGATTAATTCAAGGATTAGCTGATATAAATGTCGATGAAGATTTTGAATATTTTACCCGGAAAGAGATTTAAATGAAAAGTTATTCATTCAAAATGTACGCAATTGAATTGAAAGTACAATGGCAGCTACAATATTTTATCGTATGCTAAATAGATTGAAGACTTGAAAACTACAAGACTAGCCATATTTATTCTCTACAGAATTGACGATGTTTTTATTTTATTTTCCAAATGAAAGGCAAAGTGAAATATGCCTGGGAAACATGGACAAAATTTCTTCAGAACTTAAAAAAAGCATTGTGTTATCGTATTCTGTATATGCTTTTTAATACAATAGAATAATTGTTACAGTAAATTTTATTTTATGTCTTTAAATAAAAATGATTTTGTTGAAGCTAAACAAAATTTGGAAGAACCGCTATTTCCAGGAATATAAAAGTCCAACTGGTTAAAGCCTAAGTATTCTTTGTGTGTAACTGTTCTCGATTCTTGGACCCTTAAAAGAAAAATATAAACATATTTGACGCCTTCAACATTTAGTATTGAGATTGTTTGCGTGTAAATCCTGCGAGACGAAGAAATATCTTTGTTCTTATGTTTTTCCACTTCCAAAACATGGAAAAATACTTTTTCATTTTTGTGCGTGTCGCTGGAGGAGGGAGATAACCTGGAAAATTTTGTGGTCAATATATATGGACGGAAGTTGAAAGGTTGATTTTCAAAAAGATGAACATATTAATTACGAGACAAGACCGGAGCCTAGCTGTTTTCCCAGGTGAGTGCGTCACTCACCTGTGAACAGGATCGCGAAGAGTGAAGGCCACCAACTATATTAGCAGATTGCTCAGTCTTGAGTACATCGACAAAGTAAAGGACCGAATAAAAAACCAAAAACTGGCAATAACTCACAAAACTTTTAATTTTTAACCATTCTTAATTAAGAGGTTTTGTGTAAGTAATAAATATAAAAATTCATGATTTTTTATATTAAACTAGCTGTGCCTGTTTGGATCGTCGTAGAACTTTCGCGAACCTTCTAGAACATTCTCCTTCTAGTACTTTCAAGAAATTTATTGAATATACTGAAACCTTCAAGACACACCGACACATTCCGCCACTCGGTTAAGAATCTTATAGAACTTTCGGGAGTTTTATAGAACCTTCTCCTCCAAGAACTTTCTAGAGCAGGTTTTTCTGGAACCTTTTAGACTCACTGACACAGTCGGCGCGCCTACTTTGAAACAATCTGAAGCATTTGCGGCCTTCCCATAACAAAAAAATGTGCTAGAAAGCACATTTTCGTCACCCACTCCCACCCACGCACAGCCACCCCCACCAAACTAGCATATTTTCAATTAATCAAACACCAAGGGCTATTCACCACCATAACCACCGGTGGGTGGTTGTGGAGAAAACTTGGCGGGTAGGGAAACACGGGTATTTATGTGTTATATTTAAGGTTTTCGCGGGTGAAAGATGATAAATTATTTTCTGGGGGAACCCGCGTCAAATAGTCCTGAAAAGGACTTTTAAACTCCCAACGTTTCGAACAGGTAACACTGCTCATTCTCAAGGGCCTCTTATTTTGAGTTCTGTCCAAAACTGGACGAGTAAACCCGACTGTTCGGGGCAAGAAAACGTGAACAATAGAATTTTTAATTCATTTTGTTCTGGGTGGTTGTGGCTGGTTGTGGAGAAAACTTGGGGGGTAGGGAAACACGGGTTATATATATATATATATATATACCATCGCTTCGCTTACTCAATATATATATATATATATTGAGTAAGCGAAGCGATGGTAATAAAATATCAAATTTGGTATTTAATATTTTTGATGTTATCGGAATAAGCGACGATTAGTGGGCTCTTAAGAGATGACAGGATGCTGGATGCAGGGGTTGAATTCAGGGCATGGAAGGGGCCGGGCTAGCGATTTCGGAGCTGAGACCCTAATTACCAATTGGACCGCAAGGCTCCCAGTAAAGTCGCTGTCAAACCTCAACGGACCACCGGGAGGCTAAGTAGAAACAACTGATGGATGAAATCGGTTGTTTTTTGATAATAATAAAAAAAAATAAAAACGTACTAAACACGTTAATTATTTTGCTTACCCATTTAGATCAACACACAATTATTATTTTTGTACTATCAATAAGAGAAGAAAATAAATTTTATATATTCAAGAACACATTCATATTTGTGAAGTTGTAATTTTTTAGAACAAAGTTCTGCGAAATTTTTAAAACCAAATTAATTAATCAATAGAAAAGACATACAGAAAAATCAATTCACGAAAAAATGTTAGTAGTCTAATATAAGTAAAAGCAGTAGTAGTCTAATATTTTTTCGTGAATTAGATTTTTCTGTATGTTTTTCTATAGAATTATTAATTAGGTTTTAAAATAAATTTTATTTAAACGAAATTAAAAAGTTTACGCTTGAAGTATTTATTATCAAACGAATGTATTTATTTTTCCTTTAAAAATAGAAAAATGATTTTGTTTTTCATTGAAAATATTAACATGTTTCGGGGCCAGTGATTTCTTCGTCAGAATATTTAGTTATTTTTGTATTTAATTATATATTTTATCTTAATACATATTTATGTAAATTGATGGCGTTAAATTCATCTTAGCTCTCTATTGTTGAACACAAGTTTTTTAATGCCGTTGGTATGAAAAAATAAGCGTTGAAATTGGAAATAGGTAATAGGTATTCAAGTAAAAAATTTTGCGAATGTCCAATGATCCAAAGGTCTAAACAACCACACTTGAAACTGACAAAGTAGTTATTAAAGTAATGAAGACTGTCATTTACTAAAATAATTTAAAATTAATATCTAAAGATTGCATTAAAAAAGGACATGCATTAATTCTGAGAATGCTTAATTTGATAGACTGAACAAGTTAACACTTTTGTGAGATCAGACATATCAGCATAGTTGTCTGTCTGATAACACCTTATAATGATAATCAAAAAATATATTATAAAGAAACTAGCAATATCAGATTTAGTTAATTTAAAATGCCTTTAAAGTCTATTAAGAATAATGATATGGGATGATTTGGAATTTTTTTTTTGACTATACAATGTAAGTGATACAGTTTTAAATATGAAAAGTTAGATAAAGTGTGATACAGTTTTTTCGTGCGTTTTTTTAAAGCACGATATGAAAAGACTTAAGTACTTTATTGGTCACAGTATTTTATTAATAAAGGTGTCAAAATTTTAATTAAATGGTTAGTATATAATAATATTCAAGTTACCGACCATTCATTTTATATACATACTATTTCATTAAAATACTCACCTTTAAATTAGTCCTTATATATTTATATATACAATATAAAATTGCGTTACTCTAATAATAAAACGATCACCTATATTTCTTGATCTTCAAATAAGGGAAATAAATTAAACTGTGACAAAATTATAGCATGAAGATTTAAGTTCCTCGATTATACTGAGCGGAAAAACACAAAAGTTTTCACGGTAAATCTCATCAAACTTTACGAGACTTGCTAATTAAAACGATGAAATGAGTCCTCGTATTTGAGATCCGAAGTGGATTATAATTAGACTTATAATTATTGTTGAATTAAGATTAATTAGTCAATAATAGAATTATGGAGTTGGAAATATAAGTTTAAAAAATCATTTAAGAAATCTGTCTCTAACGTGATTAATGTTCAATACATGTGGGTTCTTTGATAACATAATTTATTAACCACGCCTTCCAAACTACGCGTTTACTATGTTTTATTTAATAGAATTCAATGAAAGGTGCAAAAAAGTTTTTCAAGTCTTTGCTTGCTTTTTGTTGTTTAAAACTTCAACCACGCCTTTTTAAGTAAAAAAAAAACATCGTTTATAATTTAAACATAACACTATTTATCTTTTAAAAATTAATGTTTTGATTATTGATAGTGTTGGAGCAGAAGAACTAGTAAATATTTTTATTTTCCTTAAAAAATAAATATATATTATTTTTTTTGCCAATTTTTAAAAATATTTTACGCAATTCATTTGATGTGTAAAAATATTGAAGTATCAACATTACAGCTGTCCATATTTATTTCAAATTAATAAATTTTCCAGGTTTTTCAAGAGTAATATATTTAATTATGGGGAAATGAGATGTTTGTACATTTATATATTAGAAAAATCAGAGAGATAATTTAGAAGAAAATAAAAAACTTACCTTCTAAATAAATAAAAAATCGCGGAGAATAATTTTGAATAGAATTTTACGAAAAATACATCTCGCTCACAAATGAACGAAAATATAAATGATAAAACTTTTACGAGAGTTCATAATAATCCACATGATATTCGCGCCATTTTCATTTCATCCTCAGCGGAAATCCAAACACGACAAAAGTGAAAGAAATATTTTTGAAGCGTTTTTTTGTGTTTTTTTATAATTTTTTTAATGTCAGGGACTCGCACCCTTAAACGGCCGCCACCAGACTGAGTCGCCTCTGGAGATCGCGCCGTAGAGTCGGACAAGTTGGCCCAGCCCTCGGCAAAGCTCGGCAAAGTTCGGCAAAGTCCGGAGGCCCGCGGCGGCCGGCCGAGGCGTCGCGGAGGGCTCTCCGCCAGCCGCCCCTACGATGCGAGGATTATGCCGAGATAATTTATTCTGTCTTAAAGAGCGTGTAATAATAATTGATAAACCGGTTCTGTTTTGTATGAATGTTCTTGATATATGGCGCTCGTGCCAATTTATTAGGAGCGAAGTCTCTACTCGCAAAATGGTACAAAGTGATTCGTGTAATTCTTAGTTTGCCTGTGATATTTATCACGAAAATGTTTTAATAATATTTTAATTTTAATTAATTTATTTATCTGTCTTATCTTATTAGTCTGATCGACTTATATGCTCCATTGAAGTCATCAAGACACAGTGCATTGTTCTATTATAGTGGAAATGTCAGAACTAATGCATTAGCAAACTCTGTAATTCCCAGATTACACTCATTAGGGAATGAGCATGCAGAGGCGGCTGTCATTTTTGCTGATAGTATAACTGTTTATAGGACAAAGCTGATACAATTGTTTACATCCCAACGAAATGGAAATGGACAATAAATCTTTCTATTTTACCTTTAACTATTATTATTTGTACCTTTAACTTTATTAATATTTTATCTTATGTTTTTATGTTTTTCTTATGTTTTTCTGTATTATTATTATTATTATTATTATTATTAGCTTTTAACTATTATTATTGTAACTTTTAACTGTATTATTATTTTAACTGTCTTATGTTATTTAAAAAAAAATTATTCTGTATATTGTAAAAGCCCATAAGGACGTTAAATAAATAAATAAATAAATAAATAAGTAAATAAATTTATTTATACAGTAGATACATGTTTTTTTTATAATATTGATTCTATATTATAACATTTTTACAGAAATTATACTCCCCATAATATGAGCCAAAGCTCGAGCTTATAGGAGTATTTACAAGCTAAATTAAAGTATAATAGAAGAACTAAAGAATAAAACTATAAAAATAATTAAAGTATAAAAGAAGAACTAAAGAATTAAAGTATGAAAGAGACATGTGGGCAATGTTACAATTCATCGTTGTCCAAAATCAAGGATTTGACTTCTTTCTTAAACTGTTCGTATTTTGGAATGTTCCTTTTTTGAGATTTGTTTTGCGACAACAATGTATTGTACCATTTAACTCCCAAGTATGTATAATGATGTTGTGCCATGGTGGTTTTTAAAGATGGTATCTTTATTTGTCCCTTTGTTCTATGTCTACTACTTATAGTCTAAGGGGTGAGATTTATTTATAAAATATTCTTTGTAAATTTGGCATAGGGAGTTTGTTTTGTATATTTTTTTGAGTGACGGTACATTAAATTCTTGAAATATACTTACAGTAGGATAGTCATAAGGTTTTTTGAGAATCATTTTGATAATTATTTTTTGCATGATTAATGGCTGTACGGTGGACTTATAAGCCCCTCCCCACCCAATAATACCATACTGTAAGAGGGACTGCACCAATGCGTAATATACCATTTTAATAGTTTTTTTTTTCAATATATTGCGTAGGTTATAAAAGACATAGATCAGTTTTCTCAGTCGTTCCACGGTCAGATCGACATGGTCTTGCCATTTGACATGTTTGTCAATTGTAATTTCCAAATATTTATTTTATTTACATATTCCTATATGATCACACTACATTAATGAATTATTTGTATTAATTCAAATTAAAAATTAAACAGCAGGTCCCCAAACAGCAATTGTATGCTGGTATAAGGGACAGGAAATAAAGTAAGATAAGTGGGTACACATATTAAATATCAGCAAATTGATTTGTTAAATAGTTATCTCCTCCCCATCACGAGTTCCTTCAGCTGTTTATTGAATAGTGCTACACTATTTAATTCTTTTATGGAATTGAGGAATCCGTTATAGAAATCGATCGCAGTGTATAGAAAACCATATCTCTCTCTATTAGTCCGCGGTATATCACTTCTTATATAGTCTCTTGTTCTTGCGTGTTGAAACTTGTGTATCGAAACTTAATTACATTTTAAGGCTTATTATATATTTGTCTTTTAATGTTTGTTGTGTTTTTAATGTAACAAAATAAGGTACTATAAAATTAAAATTATTTCATCATTACTCCCAACTATGAACTTGATTTGGATTATTTGCTATAGCTCTGAATTAATGAAATTTTGAGAACGTGAAAAAATACCTTCAGAAATGATTAAATTTTTATTTTTATTATATATGTACCTTTTACTTACTTATTATTATTACTTACTTATTATTTTTTATTACATACTTATTACTTTAATT
>JADDOH010009442.1:0-20558 GCA_016648135.1 Agrypnia vestita
GACTTTTTAACTGCGTAGAGCTACATACGTAACCCTTTCTACATGAACGTAAGTTTTGCAAGTTTGGCGAAATTTTTCTGTACAATAATTATTCGATCCTTATATTAGAGATGTGACAAAGCCGACCATAATGCAATGGACATTGTTTCTTTCTGAAATTTCACTCAAAATTTGCTTTTTATGCTATTTTTCTGATTTTTAAGAAAAACATTTTTTAAGATCTCCATTACATGTAACATTATGTTATTATTTTTTCTTAAGCGTTGAAAAATTGTATGACGTGTGTGAATTTTCACTATATTTTTTATTGTTTTATAACATTTTGTTTAATATCAATGTTAAATAATTCAAATAAAAACCATTTAAAAAAATTATGCGTGTATTTATGTATGCGCGTTAGAAGTTATACTTAAAAAGTAGAATAAAGACAAAATAATAATAATAATATTTTCGTTGTCTGTCCGTAACTTACTGGAAAGACGATTTTAGATTTTTAGAATGTGACAAGCAATCAGCGCTCAACTCATGTTGCGCGGTCACGCAAGAGTTGTTATTAATTACTATACAGTCGTACACCCATGAAAATATGGTTAAGTATAAAGAGAATATAGAAATAAAAATATTCTGAATTATCTTTTCAAAACGTAAGACTTTCATGAAAGTAACTTATATCGAATATCTAAAATTAATTCGCAATAATAAAAGTCAAATAAAATGATAATCATCCGTATTCTGAACTAAGCAACATTGCTATTTCTGTATCTTGACAGTTATTGTATTACATTGTGATGCCGTTTTTTGACGTTTTAGGTTTGACAGGTTTGAAATTAATGAATTCAATCAATTAGAAAGATCATTATTCTTAATTGTGAATACATTAACATTTGTTTACGTTTAAGGGCTTTCTGATTGATTGAATTCATTAATTTCAAACCTGTCAAACATAAAACGTCAAAAAAACGGCATCACAATGTAATACAATAACTGTCAAGATACAGAAATAGCAATGTTGCTTAGTTCAGAATACGGATGATTATCATTTTATTTGACTTTTATTATTGCGAATTAATTTTAGATATTTGATATAAGTAGTGTCAATATATTATTATACATACCTGTCAAGATTGAGATAAAGATCTGACATCCCAATACTGCTATTTTCAGAATAGCACAGATTAACTTTATAAAAAGTATTATATATTTATCAAATTTCTGAAGGGTGATAGTGCAAAATGATTAAACTTTTTTTTTTGCTTGTATTGAAGCGAATTTATTTTTAATATTCTACATAAGTTACTTAAATAACAATCAAAAACGGAACATATAAACGTAAAACCTTATGATTAATAAACATAATAACAAAAGACATAAATCATAAAATCTGATTATGAAAACTGGAGAAAAACGATTATTAGAAAATATCAACAACTGACCATAATAAACGATTATAAAAAACATTCATGCATGTATGCGGTAGAAGTAATATTTAAAAACTAAAATAAAGACAAATTATATATTAATGATGCTCAAAGTATTGAGTTGTATAAATCTACACTGATCATTGTTTATTACTTTATTGAATTTTATGAAAAGAATGAAAACTTATACTTACAGAAATGTAACCTCAAATATCTAAATATAATAATTTGCTTGTCTATCCGTAACTTGCTGGAATGACAACTTTATATAATTAGAGTGTGACACGCAATCAGTGCATGGCTCACGATTATTTAAAAAGTATAATAAAAAAACGATTAACGGAACATATAAACGAAAACAAAACGATTCATTAAAACAGGGTATTTAACATAATACAACATATAAAGATGTTATAAAAGGAAAAAAAAGGATTCATAAGATCCGATTATATGAACTGGGGTAAAACGATTCATAAAAAATATCGACAATTGACCACAATAAATAAAAATATATAACGACGGACGACAAAAATGGAGCATATAAACGGTTCCTTAATAGCCGGAGGATAAATTAATAATCGGGTTTTGCAAAATGATTTAATAAATTTATATGTTAAATTTAGTCGCCCGACCAGAGTTGCCAACAGCGCTTGGCTTAATATCGCCGTTTCCTATACATAAAGTAGCCTAAAGTAGCCCAAACGCCAAAATATCAATATGAATAAAATAAAATGTAATTTTTATCAATTTATTTATAACATATTTATAATGTATTGATAAATAGGCCTAAGCCTAATATAAAAAACCGTAATGTTCGTTAAAAGAAAGTAAAGTAAGTAGATAGGTAGCATTTTAAAAACACCGGAGACGTACATTTTTCTACCAGCGTGTAAACTTACCATGTGATTGCTTGGTTGAAAGTTGTTGCAACACACCTCTTACATTCATATGGGTACGAATTCTAAGAATAGCGATCAGCATGGGTAGTTGCAGGCGAATCCTTAATTTTGTTTTAATTGTCCCCATTACACTTAAAATTCTTTCAATGACAGCATTACACAAAGATAATTGTATTTTTTTTCTTAATTATTTGCGATTCAGCTGATTTAAATAACTTGTCTCTGAAGTAGCCTAGTAGGCGACCAGTCGCCTTTTAGATTTTTCGTCGCCGATTCTCGTTCTCAGTAGCCTAAATGGCGAAAAATCGCCTACGTTGGCAACTCTGCGCCCGACAGCAAATACGAAAATCGTGTACTAGGACCTCTTAATTTTCTTTTTTCAAAACAAACAAACTCAAAACAATATTATATCGTTTTACTGAAAATTTTTCAGTTAAAATAAAAACACAAAAAAATGCCGATTCAAAAGATTTCACATCACTATTTCGTGAAAAAATGACAATTACCGTTGAGTAAAGAAATAGACGGAGTATCTTATTTCATTAAAAATATTGTTTGCAGGTAAAAGAAAGGACAAAAATTCAGTGTATATACAGTCTATATATCAAGAAAACAGATAAGAATAATGGAAAAAAACATTAGAATCAGCCCGCAAAAACAAACAAAATTTGACAGTTGTAAAAAATAAAAATGGCGACATTCAAATTCAAGTATTTTAAATACATTTAAAAGTTATTTTCTGCATTTACCGTTGTCCCCGCGATATGGGATTTCTAGAATGCATTCATTATACGGATATCTTCCCTTTATTAACACTCAGGCAAAGTTTACGCAGCATTTTAAGATATATTCGTATAAACTAGCGGGAGCGTAACCTGACGACTGGCGTAGTTGGTGTCCAATAGGGATCATATTGTTTCAAGAAAACAGATAAGAATAATGGAAAAAAACATTAGAATCAGCCTGCAAAAACAAACAAAATTTGACAGTTGTAAAAAATAAAAATGGCGACATTCAAATACAAGTATTTTAAATACATTTAAAAGTTATTTTCTGCATTTACCGTTGTCCCCGAGATATGGGATTTCTAGAATGCATTCATTATACGGATATCTTCCCTTTATTAACACTCAGGCAAAGTTTACACAGCATTTTAAGATATATTCGTATAAACTAGCGGGAGCGTAACCTGACGACTAGCGTAGTTGGTATCCAATAGGGATGGGCGTTGAATGGACGCGTCGACCGTTTACGTTTATCGCATGGACTAGTTGAATTCGTAGACGGTGGACAGCGGACGCCATGGTCGGTGGACGATTCGAGATTAACGCAATGCAAAGCAACGAGCGAGAGCAAGACAAAACGTCTCCGTTTATTTCTCTCTCATCTCTCGCTGTCGACTTGTAGATGCCATAGACGTCATAGACGGCTCGACGGGTAATTTCATTTCAACTCTAAAGTACACTACCATAGAGTGCAGATCTGTGTACACGAACTATGACTAGAGATTTGAAATTTGAATACATGCGTAGGGCGAGATAGGCTTAATAAGCTATTATCTATTATTTTTTTACTTGATTTTTTGTGATGTCACGTGCGACGATTCGGTGAATTCCCAATTTTACGCTGTATAAAATAAAACAATTCTGTTTAATTATTTTATTTTTTATTGAACTATTATTAATTAACAGGCCGGCTAGATATTTTTCTTTCCTTACTTTTCAACTTTAGCATATAAATGATAAACAAACTTGTAGGGAATAAAATTTTCTATACCTAACTATGGTCCTTATTCAGGAGTCCAACATTAATTATTAAATATGTAATATAATCTTGAAATTAGGTTTAATTAATTTTTATTAAAAATTCCCTATTTTCAATATAGATAAAAAAATAAATTATAATTTTGTTTACACCACTTTTTAACTTCTTTAAATTTTAAAAATTAACGTCATAAAAATAGCCAACAGTTGAGCCGTCGAGAAGCGTCGCGTTGAACCGTAGACAGTTGACCATCGTCCCGATGTTTAGATAGAACGTCCGCGACGTCCGCGTAACGAAGTTGACGCGTCAACTAATTGACGAATTCAACTAGTTGATCGTTTCGTCGATGGATGGACGTGGACGGTCTCGTTTCGTCGACGGTAAATACGTCGACGACCCATCCCTAGTGTCCAACCAACGACTGTTTTGAAAGAAAAGTGATCTTTTAACAGACTATACGATTGAATTAATTCAAATTTTTGTGTATGAGGTAGAAAATTTTGAATATTTTTATATTTTTTGAATATTTTGAATAGAAAATTTTGAATATTTTTATATTTTTATATTTTTGAAATTTTCTTAGTACGCATGTAAAATTTAATTAAAATAATCGATGTTTTAATGGTTTTTTGGATGCTGCAATATAGGAGACGGAACGTGAATTTTTATCTTTTTGTAAACGTTGTATCTAACAACCTACCCAAAAATAATTATATATTTTCCCCCAAACTTTCTGTTTGAACTTCTTTTATTCAATTTATTTAAAAAATATATGGTCTTTACGTGGAAATATTTCGAGAAAAAGTGTACCAAAGATAACTCTATTGCTAGAAAGATTAAATAGGGCTTCGGGATTATATTTTTTTGTGAAAATAACAAAGTATTTTTTTTACTTTTTTTAAACAAGTGCTTTAAGAGTAAATGGACCTTTCATAATAAAATTGATTGAATGCGTGGTTAGCTGCAATTTTGGCAATAAGATTCGAAAACTTTACACTAAATTGACTCTCCAGACAGCAAAAACGTGAATCATGTACTATGGCGCCTTAAATATAGGTATTACGACGCTTGTTCTCCATTCGTCCGGTATAATACCAACTGCAAGTATTTTGTGAAATAATTTTTGGATCTCTTTTCCCGAGTCCGTGCCAGAGTACTTAATAAGTTCATTAAGAATGTTCTCAATGCCAGGCGCTTTCCTATTTTTAAGTTTCTTTATATGTGTTTGTGTCTCTGTTTCGCTTAATTTTTCTTCTGTGGTATGATTATCTGATTTTCCTGTTCTGAATTAGTAAAGTAGAGTTGTTTAAAATATCTTTCCCATTCAACAATTGGAATTTTATTTGTTTCATGTAATGCAAACTATATATATTATAGGTCATGGTTGCTTGAACATTTCAGATTCATAACATAGGCAGGAATCTACTGACCAAGTTTCTGCTGCTAGCTCTGGTTTGGAAAAAATCACATTTTTCAAATTAGATATGCGGCCTTCAAGAAATAATTAATTTTGTGCCCGTCGGATATATCCGACGTGGCCCCAGGCCCATTAAATACCGGCAGTGGCATGCAGTGGGTATAAACTTAGGTTATGCTGTGACCGACTATATAAATTATATTTGAAAAAAATATATACTCATATACCTATATGGGTATAAACATATTTTGTATTATTTTTAATGTATATAATGAACTATTCCGAGTAGCCTTAATCCACAAAAATAACTGCACTATAAAATGAGTATTGTAAACAAGGATTTTCCAAATAAATAAATATTTTATATTTAATACGGCAAAAATATTGGGCAATGTAATATTATACGGTTTCATTAGGAAAATACAAAGTTCAGGATGAGTTTTTTCTCGACTTGACTAGATCTAAGAAACAAATTTCTTGGGCGCAAAAAAGTGAGATAAATTATGAATTGACATGAAGGTGGATACAGAAACGTCGAAAATAAAACATCTAGCCGTAGGACGTATTGCGATTAGAATTTTAAATCAATTTTTTCTTAAGATCAGGATTATTTAATTAATATTTGTTTCCCAGAATCTTTACTAATGCACAGCTTTTTTTCTTGTATACTCTGCACGCCACTGCGGTTCGGTTATTGATTTGTGTTTATTTAAGCATTTATTTTTCCTTTTATGAATGTGTCTTAGTGACAAAAAGCAATGCCACGAAATTATAAGACTAATCCGAGAAGTAAGAGATATTTGACGCATGCTTATGAAAATATGAACAAAGCTTTATCGGACATCGAAGAAAATAAGGTGAGTTTTCGCTTATCACTGTGCTGCAAAAAAGTATAATATAAATTATTATTTACTTTACAGACACGTAACTAGGACAAATGTAAAAAAACAAAATCTTTCGATTTTGAGACTTTTATACCTATTCAAAAATATATAGTTTTGTTTATTTTAAATATTGATTGTGTTATTTGTATGTATCTACTTATATTTTATTAATCACATCTGCATGTTAAAATATAAGTATGTAGATACATACAAAGAATATAATCAACATTTAAAAATGTCAATCTACAATGTTGCTGAATCAAATGGAAAAAAAAAAAATTATTTTGTGTAAACATTACGTTAAATTACTGTAAATAATAAAGTAATAAATAAATATTATACATTTATATAATTTTAAATTAAATTATGTAAATAACATAAAAAAAATATAATTTTAAAAAATGTGTTCATTATTTTATCTATTAACTGTTTCCATTCACCCCATAACACGTTTCCATTCATCCCATTACATTTTTCTATTCACCCCATTATGCGTTTCTATTCACCCCATCGAAAGGTGAATAGAAAAGTGGCATAAATTTAAGAATATCTCTAAAAATATCAACATATATTTTTATTTTACCGACTGGAAATGGGTTTATTACATTAAAAACAATATTTGGAGCCAAAAAAATGTATAAATATTTTCAAACTCGCATCTTGGCATAGATTGGCACCCCATTTTACAGGTACCTAATCGTTAACTTTGTAATGTTATTGAAAAAAAAGACATGTCGCAAGTCCATGCAGTCATACAACGCACACAATGTGGAGCATTTTCTTCATTTTTAAAATGCCGGTTTAATTTTGGTTTAGTAATTGATTAAATAATTTAGTTTGTCATTTTAGGAAGACATCCGTATTCAAAATATATAGAACCTGATGAATAAATTTTATATGGCATCTTTCCATGCAAAAATGTGATACAAAATGCAAAATATGAGAAAAAATCGTGAATTTTTCTTACATTGCCAAATGATCACCTTAATTATTACCATTACCGCTGACCAAACAATTGGTCCTTAAACAGTATAAAATGTTAATTTGTAAAAATTTCCAAATCTGTATAAAAATTAATGAAAATGAATTAAACAGAAAAAATTACATAATGTACTTACATATTGTTTTTCCAACGCATCTTGAAATCCAGTAATCCAAGAATAAAATAAATTAGCCTCCTTACAGTTGGACTTGCTTTTTAATATTGCTATCTTTTGTCCTTTGTTAGTCTCAACAGTGAACAGTCTTTTAGGAAAAATTTCTCTGTTGTACAGTATTGTACTTATTGTTACTGCACTTAGCATTTTCACGAATGACGCAGAACTTGTCTGGCTTTCACAGGCTATTGACTGAAAATCTTTTAACCATTTTTTGAGCTAGAAATGTAAAAAAACAGCGAAAAGTGCTTATTTTAAACCAATGTTAGCCGAGGCATGATATACTTTCAAGAAAGGTATGGTTATACACATAGCTAGAGGTACTGAAACAGAAAATGGAGCAGGAAGAAAGAAAAAGGTAGTGCATTTTACTTATTAGAGAGTTTCTTGAGATAGTTCTGAATATTTTCTAAGGATTTATGAATCTGATTTGAAAAATGTTTAATTGACATTGTTTTGAAATTTGCTGAAAAAAAATGTCACTACTTGCATAGCAAATGAAACTTCAAATCAATACCATTGTGCGAATTTTGATAAGAATCGTGATTAATACGCTTTAAAAAAACTTTTGAAGACATTTGAAGGATACGATAAAAAATATATTTATTGACTTTCCTTATATATTTACAGCTTAATTAAAATAATGTATATAAATATATAAAAAATATTATTTCTTAAAACAAAACCCTCACCTCTGTTTCAGTTTTTAAACAGCACCCCGTCATTTTAATCGACGACAAATCGTAAATGAACTTTTAGAAGATCACTTAAAGTGATCTTTTAAAACCTTACGGAAGAGAAAAAACAAAATAAAAACAAAATTCTATTTCCCGCTTCTACTCACAGAATATAGACCAAAACTTCTACTTTTGCTACGACTAAGTATTAGAGATGGGTCGTTCATGAACGAACTGTTCTTTTTGAACAGTTCACTTTACTGAACGATTGAATTGTAAAGTTCATTTTAGTAACTACGGTAACTACCGTTCAATAGTTCAGTTGCCATAAATTAAAAAAAAAATAATCATGTGAATTTCTTCATAATGGCAACTGGCAACATGGAACATGGATACCGATCGACACCAATGGACACATAATTTATCTGTCATAATGTTGTTGATGTCCTGTTTTTCGTACAGTCTGCAATAATCCCAACTAAATTATAAAAAATAACATTCACCGATTTATTTGAATATTTATATATTAAAATCGACGATGAAATAAAAGAATCTCCGTTAAAAAGAAGAGTGTATTATCTATGTAAATGACCAAATAGTATGATGTACCGGAATATGACGCGAACCAGGTTATTAATTTTGTCCTAGGGCAATACCGAGATCAAAGCGCCCATGCTTCGAAAATCACGCGCCATGTGGTCACAGCCAGAACAGCCCCGGTATGTTCGATCTTTTGTCCGAGGACGAAATATGTGACCTATTGTTTAAAAAAATAACATTGCGACAAACGATCGCCCTTAGGATAGCCCACCATAAAAATAATACGAAACAATGAAATTAGAAAGTTAGGGATGCCGAGGGCGTTGGGCATCGCCGAAGACATTAAGAATGCACGGCCTTTTGTTAGGATGGACAATACGATCGCAACCTTTTGTTCTTAAGTAACATCTTGGAAGGGTAAAGAACGGGAAACCTTTCTTGCAGCGGGACGTATATCTCTAACCCCGATTAAACAATAGAAAGAACATCTTGGCCAAATGCGAAAACATGGGACAACGGTTTAGAAAGCTGCGTTTTGTTAGAGAAGTCGCCATTGTTTTGGGAAAGACATTTTTTAGAAAAACAAGATAATAATTCCGAAAGTCGTCGCAGTAAGCTTACTATTGTCCTCGACAGACAATAGAGATGTTTTAGAAAGCGCTGACATACCGATTCCCCACATGGCGACACTCTCCGCGAGATGTAGGATCGTGTAAATTATATGATTATTATAAGGGCGCGGGGATTCCGCAACGCACGACCAGGCGGTCATTATCAATAAAGATAACAGGGGTCAATCAATTGAGAAGGTAGAGGCTGAATTAGAAATTGAGGCAAGGTGGTAAATAAAAATATTAATGTATTTCACCCGATTTCTGTCCGGTGTAATGTGTATCCATTTAATGCTAGCCACCGATATGTTTAATTAAGTAAGGTGATAATAATTTGAATGGTCCATATCACCTCTGCAGGTGGATGTTACTCGTTTTATATATTATTTTCGCATTCATTTTGTATTCTATAATCAATTGAGTACAATATAATTTTCTAACAAATAATAAATTTAACCCTTTAGGATTTCAAAGTAATTATTGTTTGCAAAGTTCTCTAGATTTTTTGTATCCATGTGGAGGCGTCATGATTTTGATAAGTAATTGTAATAAAGACTTTATTGTATTGAAAAACTGTTCTTATACAAGTTCGTAAGTTGTAAGAAAATAGTCTATTTCCGTGATAAATATGTCAACCTATATTAAGGTATACGTATCATTTCGTAAAACTATGTAATTATAAATGAACAATTGACAAAGTGCGAGGAAATGCATGAAAACTAAGTACGATTCTATTCTTATTTAGAATTCACCTTTTGGTTGTGTAATCCTACGACATAACATGACAGTTAAGTGGGTTTCATTGTGTGCTGGATTTTTACTAGTATTGTTCGGCAAATGAGGAGAAGAAATGTAATCTGTGAGATGATTTATCCATTTTGTAACTTTGCATTTTTCTTTTATAAATTGCGGTAATATAATTTGTACATTAATATCTTACCGTATTCATTTTGAGTTGGTACAAATTATTCCGTATCAAATCAAGGATATTTTAGATACCTACCACACAGCGAGATCTTGTAGGCTATTATGCTGTTTCTGTGAATCAATACAAATTGTGATTTTTCTTGTTCAATTCAATTCAATTTATTTCACGATAATATGTACATGACAAACAAAATGTTTAAGGCATACATATTAGGAAGTATATATCAAAAATGAAAGTATTTAATAAATTAAAAATAACATAAAATCTGGTCAAAGGTGTAGGAGAATCCCGCTTCGGAAAACCCCCTCAGACACATGGAATATATCAATACCCAAAGCAATTTTGTTCAGCATAGCTGTGGCTCTTCCAACAGGCATAACCATCGGCAGGTTGGTCCTGTATATTGGAATGTGAAACAATCTATGCTGACGATGTCTAGTGTAATTATCAGGAACATACAAACCAATGCTCTGCATAATTTCAGGATTATCGATCATACCGCGCAACAATCGATAAAAATGTGTAATCAAATACACATTCCTTCTAGTCTCTAAACTATTGTAGCCAAGCATACCCTGGAGAAACTCGGTTGGGTAAAGCCAAGGATAATGCCCGTACTCTCTCATGTAGAGATATCTCAGAAACTTCTTTTGGACTTTCTCCACCATAAGAGAGTACTTGCCCTCATGTGGCCCCCAGATCATCGAGCCACTCTCGAGTCTACTCCGCACCAAGGAGTTGTAAAGAGTTCTGAGTACGCGGGTATTCTCGAAAACCCTGGCAGTACGCAGAACAAATCCTAACATTCTCAAAGCATCACCACTGATCGTCTCTATGTGATCGTGAAATGTTAGGTTGCTTACAAATCTAACACCTAGATCTTTAACATTTGATGTTCTTGTCAGATTTTGATCGTTCATTTTGTAGCGAAAAAATAGAGTTTTTTGGGCCCTAGTGAAGGATGTAACCGAACACTTGGAAACATTAAACAAAAGTTTATTTCGTCTTCCCCATTCACATATATTTGATATATCTGCTTGGAGAAGACGAAAATCGTCCAAAGTTGATACCTTTAAGAAAAGCTTTAAGTCATCCGCAAATAACAGAAAGCGCGAGTTTAAGATTACATTTTTTATATTATTAATAAAAATCGAAAACAACAATGGACCCAGGTTAGATCCTTGTGGGACACCCGAGAAGGTAAAGAAGCACTCTGACGCGAATAGGCCGTAGGAGACGTATTGGTTCCTATTTTGGAGGTAGCTCGACATTAATTTTAGCATACCATCCGAGAAACCAATCTCATACAACCTTTTCAATAAGACATCATGGTTGACTGTATCAAAGGCTTTGGCGAAGTCATTATATGAACAGTCTACCTGATGTCCCGCGTCCAGAGCTTCCGTGACGTAATTTGTGAAGACCATCAGATTTGTCTCAACCGAGCGGCCTTTCCTAAATCCATGTTGTTGATCAATTATAAATGGCTCTACTCGGGAAGCGACGGTTCTACTTATTATGATTTCAAATACCTTAGCTGGGGCAGAGAGAACAGCTACAGGTCTATAATTTTCTACGGACGACTTAGTTGTTTATTGTTTATTGTTTATAATGTTTATTAGTTGTTCCATCGCTCAAATAGACCTTGTTTAATATCAAGCAACCGCTTATGGTTTTTGTAATCGTACGAATTCCTTTCAAGACATAAATCTGATAGGGAAGGAATGACAAAAAAATGTGCATGCGGGATTAAGACAAAATAGTTTAATTAATTGCAAATAAGTAAATGCCGTGTTGGAATAAACATTAATATTACTTTAGATCGAGGCTTTCATGTCTTATGTTTTCATGTATTACACCTAGTTGAATAAAGTTAATTTGTGAGTTTTAATTATTTTTAAGAATAATGTTAATTTGTCATTAGTTATTCAAGCTCCCAGTAGTAGGGACTTCCGTTATTGGTAGTGTTTCAAAATAATTCTTGTTTGGAAAATTTTCAATTGTCTGCCTGGTGGAATGTGGCTTATATATTTTTTTTTAGTGTTCTCTATTTTTATTCTTTTCTTATATTCTTATACCAGGGGTGGAAGAAAGCTGATTTGATAAGATAATGATTAGTATAATGAAAGTCCTGAAAAAAAATGTTTTGCATTCAATCCAGCTTACATATTGAAGTAAGAATTTTCATTATTTAGGTGTAAATAATGTTACATTAATTAATTTACGCCAAGTTTTCTTAATTTTTCTTCTAGTAATAAGGTTTAACATAATTTCTTGAAAAAAAAAATGTTTATCGAATTTGATTATGTTAGTATATGTAAGCATTCCTTTTGGGCAAGTGGCGTTGATGCAAATTCATGTACTTTGTAATCCCAAAAGAAATTACAAAGATGTATACAGAACGTTAACATTAGGGTACCCGCTTGAAGCATGTATCCCATGTAAATAAGTTTTTATGTTAATTGATTCACTAAGAAATGCCACGATGTCTGTATAATTTTAGCCCTTTGTTTTGTATCTCTATGTCACACATTGACAATTATGTTTGGTCCAACTAAGAAGTATGATAGCTTGTTTTATTTAAGCTAAAAAAAAAATTATCAAACCAAATATCAAGTACATTTTGTCATTGTTTAAAAGAAAAAAATTAAAAAGAAAAAGAAAGGAAGAGAACATGCGTAGTGGTAAATTTTAAATACCGTTCGGTTTATCATATAAAAAGAAAAAGAAATAATAATGATTTTGTGGAGGTATCGAAGAGGATAATCAATGTTAATGATAAGGATTGACCTGTAAAGATGTAATGTATAAATAACGTTAAATATTGGGAGGCCTACTGTAAGAATCAAACTGACACTTAATAATAAGATTGATATTGTAATGCATACTTAAGGAATTTTACTGTGATCTAATGAAACCCTACGTTCAATCCCATGTAATTAGTCAATAATGGTAGAAATAACTGGTCAATAAAAATATGTCTATCTGGCGTGTCGATTTAATTAAGTATGTATATGTAAGCAGTTTTGTTTTTTGGGTAATAAGTGTTGATGCGAATTTGTGTTTTCAATTTTCCGCCTTTGCCAATTTGTACTGTAATATTTTCCTTAAGTTTAATTCATTTTGCAATGTTTTTTTGGTGACGGGATAGGGATATGAACAGTGAACAAAGCGTTCGTGAAATATCAAAGTGTTTAGGCCTACATACCAGAAAAGCATCGAAATTAGCCGCAAACTGGGAGAACAATAGGGGGCGGAACGGAGGCAACATTGGGTTCGGTAACCAATAGCGTCAATCGGGACCTGGGAGGGACCGAGGGAGACGAATGAACGACGGAGGCGGACATCGAAGGAGCCAATCGGCGAAAGACCAACGAGGAGCTGGAGGCTTCCCCTCGAGCCCCCGCGACCACACCCTGGGTCGCCGGGGAGAGAATATAAGGCGAAGCCAGCCGCCAAGAAGTAGAGTTGAGAAGTCGAGAGGGTGGAGAAGCTAGAGATTCTAGCGGTGCCCGTAACAACAGCATCGCCGATCACTCTAGTAACTCCTGGAGGAGCGAAAGTTCGAACGGTAACGACCGCCATTCGCTACCGAGTGCTGTGACGCACCGCCGCAAACGCCTAAGTATCAGTGCCGCCGCGACGCCGCAGTGTACCACCGCGACGGAGAACCGACGCTCCACCGACGACCGCACGAGTACCCCGGCGACCTGCATCCACAGAGGAGGACCAGCAGAAGCCGCCGCCGACCGAAAGAAGCGGCACGAAGAAGACATCCTTCACGTTCTCTGCAAACAGGTTTACCCCAGCTTAAAGACTTTTTCTCCCGCTCGCCTAGTTCTACCAAAAAAGGGTTCTCGTCACCACCCGTTTTAGCTTTAAGATCAGACTCTGTATGTGCCTTGCCTTTTTTGTTGTTTTCTATTTTGTTTGCCTCTCTAGATTAAGATTCATTTAAATTGTAAACTGACTACCACTTTGCCTCGTTTTATGTAGATCATTTGCTACTTTGCTCAATATAGAAACTTGTAAAATTGTTTCGATTTTATTATTTTGATATCCCTTCACCCGCCTCAAGATATCAGTGTCCCAGTCAGTCACCTGACGTTTTGATTGTACCTAGGGGAGGGCGTAACCGCCGGCATACGTAGATCTGAGATCTCCCAGCCGGTTTATCACACCGTGATTTTATATCACCTCAGACCCCACCCCCCCTACTCCGGTACATCAAGTATTCTATAAACATTAGAAGTATCAAAATCCCTAGTTAATTGTAACAAGTTTAACCGGTAATTAGTTTTGTTGAATTTTCAGACCCTAAAAAATATATCATAAGAACTATGTAAATGGAGATCTGAAGAATTAGAAACCCCATAGGATAACATTGATGAAATTTGAAAATAAATAAAAAGTTTAATCTAACAATCCACTTAGACAACATATTCGAGTTGGAAGATAAAAATGAAAATAAATAATGGGAATATCCCGGGGTAGGACTAACTCACAACATTTGAAAAATTGATAAAAAGATCCACACAGCCAACAATAAAGCTCAAGTGAATTTTTTGATTTTTTAACCGTTTACCAATTCATTTGCATATTTTTGGTACTTATCTAAACAAAAATGGATAAAAAAACAATGAGGGTACTTCTGCATTTATGACCCGCACAATATTTGTAAAAGTGGTTTTCTTAAATTCCATACTTACTGTAAAAGTGAATAGTTAAAAATGGTTATCGCCGAACCGTTCAGTTTGACTTTTGTGACCTAAAAAAATTATATTGAGAAAACTAAATATGGGGATCTCTTATCAATCAGAACCCGCATGAGACTGCATTCAACAAATTTGTAAATATATATTTTTTTAAATACGACTATTCACTTGGATTTTATTTTCGGCTTGGGAGATAAAAATAAAAAACTACAATGTGGGTCTCTTCGGGTAATGCTATCTCACAGCACTTGAAAAATTAATGACTTAACGTTCCATACAGCCAGCAGGAAGGACAAGTGATTTTTTTGATTTTTGAACAGTTCACCTTCATTTGGTACAAGATAAAGTAAGTCATAGATAAAGCAAAACAGACGCGTGTTTGGATTTTCATAATCTGTAAAGTACTTACTGGCGTTTACGTTCACTCCCCCCTCCCCCCCCCAAAGCTGGCGTGTCTACTTGATATACCGGAGTAGGGGGGGTAAGGTCTGAGGGGTCAAAGGTGATATAAAATCACGGTGTGGTAAACCGGCCGGGAGATCTCAGATCTACGTAAGCCGGCGGTTACGCCCTCCCCTAGGTATAATCAAAACGTCAGGTGACTGACTAGGACACTGATATCTCGAGGCGGGTGCAGGGATATAAAAATAATAAAATCGAAACAATTTTACAAGTCTCTATATTGGGCACTGTAGCAAATTAAATTACATGAAACATTAATCCTAACTTACATACGACGCAGCAAAGTGGTTACTAAATTAAAAATTACATGAACCCTAATTTAGAGGGAGAGGACAAAATTATAAACAAAGAAAGAAAAAGGCAAAACACATAAAAAATCTGATCTTACTGCTAAAATGAATGGTGACGAGATTAAATTAACACTTCGGTAGAACCAGGTAGGCGGAGAAAAAGTCTTTAGATCGGGGTAACCTGTTTCGGAGAGTTCGGCAGGTGTCTTCTTCGTGCTGCTTCGTGGTGGGCGGCGGCTTCTGGTGTCGGCGTCGTCCTCTGACTGTGCAGGCTACGTCGGCGGCTTCTGACGTCGGCGTCGTGGCGGTCGGCAGCGGGGCGTCGCTTCTTTTGTCACTGGGCGTCGCGGCGGCACTGATACTTAGGCGTTTGCGGCGGTGCGTCACAGCACTCGGTAGCGGATGGCGTTCGCCGTTCGCGCTTTCGCTCCTCCAGGAGTTGCTAGAGTGATCGGCGATGCTGTTTTTACGGGCACCGCTAGAATCTCTAGCTTCTCCACACTCAACTCAACTCGACTCGACTCCTAACTCAACTCGACTCAACTCCTCAACTCAACTCAACTCCATTCCTCTCGACTCGACTCAACTCAACTGCCTTCTTGGCGGCCGGCTTCGCCTTATATTCTCTCCCCGGCGACCCAGGGTGTGGTCGCGGGGACTCGAGGGGAAGCCTCCAGTTGGTCTTCTGCCGATTGGCTCCTTTGATGTCCGCCTCCATCGTTCATTCGTCCCTCCAGGTCCCGATTGACGCTATTGGTTACTGAACCCAATGTTGCCTCCGTTCCGCCCCCTATTGTTCTCCCAGTTTGCGGCTAATCTCGATGCTTTTCTGGTATGTAGGCCTAAACACTTTGTTATTTCACGAACGCTTTGTTCACTGTTCATATCCCTATCCCGTCACCAAAAACACATTGCAAAATGAATTAAACTTAAGGAAAATATTACAGTACAAATTGGCAAAGGCGGAAAATTGAAAACACAAATTCGCATCAACACTTATCACCCAAAAATAAAACTGCTTACATATACATACTTAATTAAATCGACACGCCAGATAGACATATTTTTATCGACCAGTTATTTCTACCATTATTGACTAATTACATGGGATTGAACGTAGGGTTTCATTAGATCATAGTAAAATTCCTTAAGTATGCATTACAACATTAATCTTATTATTAAGTCGTCGGTTTGATTCTTACAGTAGGCCTCTCAATATTTAACATTATTTATATATTACATCGTTACAGGTCAATCCTTATCATTAACATTGATTTAACGCTATTTATACATTACATCATTACCGGTCAATCCTTATCGTTTACATTTAAAATTTACCACTCCGCATATCCTCTTCCTTTCTTTTTCTTTTTAATTTTTTTTTCTTTAACAATGACAACATGTACTTGATACTTAGTTTTATTTTTAATTTTAGCTTAAATAAAACAAGCTATCGTACTTCTTAGTTGGACCAAACATATTTGTCAATATGTGACATAGAGATACAAAACAAAGGGCTAAAATTATACAGACATCGTGGCATTTCTTAGTGAATCAATTAACATAAAAACTTATTTACATGGGATACATGCTTCAAGCGGGTCCCCTAATGTTAATGTTCTGTATACATCTTTGTAATTTCTTTTGGGATTACAAAGTACATGAATTTGCATCAACGCCACTTTCCCGAAAGGAATGCTTACATATACTAACATAATCAAATTCGATAGACACTTTTTTTTTCCAAGAAATTATGTTAAACCTTATTACTAGAAGAAAAATTAAGAAAACTTGGCGTAAATTAATTAATGTAACATTATTTACACCTAAATAATGAAAATTCTTACTTCAATATGTAGGCTGGATTGAATGCAAAACGTTTTTTTAGGACTTTCATTATACTAATCATTATCTTATCAAATCAGCTTTCTTCCACCCCTGGTATAAGAATATAGGAAAAGAATAAAAATAGAGAACACTAAAAAATTATATAAGCCACATTCCACCCGGCAGACAATTGAAAATTTTCCAAACAAGAATTATTTTGAGCTTTATTATTACTAGATTAAAACAACTATTTTAAAATAGACCGACAAATTATATTGCTTAAACGAGTAATCAAAACAATAATTGCATGTTTACAGATAGGTTATATACCTACAACCTACAATTTGTATAAAAAAGAAAACACAATATTGGGAGCTTGAATAACTAATGACAAATTAACATTATTCTTAAAAATAATTAAAACTCACAAATTAACATTATTCAACTAGGTGTAATACATGAAAACATAAGACATGAAAGCCTCGATCTAAAGTAATATTAATGTTTATTCCAACACGGCATTTACTTATTTGCAATTAATTAAACTATTTTGTTTCAACCCCGTGTGCTAAAATTCATTCTGCAGACAGATTTCAAAAGACTAAAAAGTCGGAATCTTATATCTCTTCAACCGTGTTACATTTTTTCACGAGATAATATTCTATTACGTTATATATTATATATTACATCAATATCAAACATAATAATACAATCAAGTTTTTTTTTTCTTTTGTTACGATCAATACATTTTTTATTATTTGCTACAAGTTAGATTAATTCGGGATGATCTCGTTATTATTTCAAATTGCAATGTCCCGTTCATTTCGGTACTTAACAATAGAATACAGAATAAATGAGAAAACTACATATAAAACGAGTAACATCCACCTGCAGAGGTGGCCTGGGTTATCTAAATTATCATTACCTTACTTAAATTAAACATATCAGTTGCTCATTAATTAGGTACATATTACATTGATATTATGATTCACCACTTTGCCTCAATTTCTAATTCGGCCTCTACCTTCTTAATTGATTGACCCCTGTTATCTTTATTGATAATGACCGCCTGGTCGTGCGTTGCGGGATCTTCGCGCCCTTATATTAATAATATGATTTTTTATACGATCCTACATCCCGCGGATAGCGTCGCCATGTGGCGGATCGGTATGTCAGCGCTTTCTAAAACATCTCTATTGTCTGTCGAGGACAATAGTAAGTTTACTGCGACGACTTTCGGAATTATTATCTTGTTTTTCTAAAAAATGTCTTTCCCAAAACAATGGCGACTTCTCTAACAAACGCAGCTTTCTAAACCGTTGTCCCATGTGTTCGCATTTGGCCAAGATGTTCTTTCTATTGTTTAATCGGGGTTAGAGATATACGTCCCGCTGCAAGAAAAGGTTTACCGTTTTTACCCTTCCAAGATGTTACTTAAGAACAAAAGGTTGCGAACGTATTGTCCATCCTAACAAAAGGCCGTGCACTATTAATGTCTTCGGCGATACCCAACGCCCTCGGCAACCCTAACTTTCTAATTCATTGTTTCATATGTTTTATGGCGGGCTACCCTAAGACGATCGTCCGTCGCAATGTTATTTTTTCGAACAATAGGTCACATATTTCGTCCTCGAACAAAAGATCGAACATGCCGGGGCTGTGACCACATGGCGCGTGATCTTCGAAACATGGGCGCTTTGATTTCGGTATTGCCCTAGGACAAAATTAATAACCTGGTTCGCGTCATATTCCGGTACATCAAGGTATCTACTCTGCTTATATCTATGTAGGTACTCGTTTAGTCAAAGTTTCCTATTTTTCGCAGTAATTTCTGAAGTAAATTTGTTTGTCAATACTTTGTATACATCGCTACATTTCCTAATTGATAATTGCATCTGGTTTATAAAAAAACAGATAATTTACAAAGCGCCATTGTCATAAAAAAAATCACCTCCAGGGGACTGTACAGGAAATGATATTCTTATTGTTAAGATTGATTGATTGTTGATCAATGATGTCCCCCTGGGGATTAAACCCAATAAGTGTTGTGTTCCTGAAAAAATTGAACATATTCAAAATATTCTAAATAATATTAACACTTAATTTGCAAGATTTTAACTTAATAAATACAATAAATTTCTTCAATAATGGTCACCTGTCCAATTTATACTTGCCTGGGAGAATTTTCATAAGTTCACGATTTAACATCAGAGACGTTAAAATGGATATGAAGTTGGTCCGTACCGCTTTTGTACTTTACCACAGATTCTGTCCCAAATAAAGACTGCAGTTTTCCGAGTTTGTTCCACCAATCTTTGTTGAAATGTATTTTGTTCCACCAATCTTTGTTGAAATGTATTTTGTAATGTATTTTGTAATTCATATTTCCCTGTCTTGTGCTGTTCCGTTTGAATTAACCAGTCCAGACCCATTCTGCTTTCATACACATTTTGTTGTTGTTTATCTTAGCCTATTCTGGGGCGACCCATCGGTTGTCTTCCTTCCGGGGTTGCCAAGAGGATACTTCTTGGTACTCGTTCCTCTGGCATTCTTAACACAAGTCCGAGCCACCTCATTTGTGATTTTTCTATATGCAGGAGTAGGGGCTCCATGCCGAGTGTGTGCCTTATGTCGGCATTTTTCACTCTGTCCACCAGTGTGACTCCCGCTACCCCCCTTAGAAAACATATTTCGGCAGCCTGGATCCTTACTTTCACTCTCTCTGTTAGGATTAAAATTTGGTGGCCATATACTAGGACGGGTCTGTATACAGACTGTATTTTGATTATTATTATTTTATTTTTCGTTGTCATGTTTTGTGGGTTGATAGGTTGACATTGTGGGACGACCTACAAAAACTTTGGAATTAATCTACAACATTCGGAAGACGACTAGAAAAGTTTGAAAGCGACGGGAACATTATCGCAAACACCAGAAATTTATAGAATAATCTCGGAGGTTTGACAAAC
>JADDOH010009443.1:0-99349 GCA_016648135.1 Agrypnia vestita
ACAATAATTATTTGCAAAAAGGACCTTGTTTTTAATAATATTCAATTTACTACAGTAAAACCTCGTTAATTTGAAATTGCGACCCAAAAACACATTTCGAATTGCGCGGAACCCCGTTTTCGCCAAATGAGATACCGCAGCTGTCATCCATAACCTCATTAGATGACATTTCCGCGACAAGATATGCGAGTCCCGGTGTGTACACGTCAAATGACCGCGTCATTGTCCCCGAAACATGAGCGTAGATGTTGATGCGACATGTCGAGCGGAATGTTTCGCGATTTGTCCCCTAGTGAATACATGGCTTAAGAATAAGCAGATAGCGAGAGTGCAGGAGGATAGACGCATTAGAGACATGGTGCTGACGGCGTATGCTGCGATATAATCTTTCAGAACAAGAAATTTATCTTAAATATCGACAAACATATTTTCCGTAGATGTGCACTGTATAAGCCGCTATTCTCTCTCATTTATTATTAAACAAATTTTTATTAATCAATTAGAAAAGACATGCAGAAAAATCAAATTAACGAAAAAATATTTTAACTGCTACCGGGATCGAACCAACGGACATCCAAAAATTTTGAATATTTTTCCACTTAAATTTCTTCTCCAAATGACCCATAGTAATTAACACCTCGAACCCCCCCCCTCCCCTCACCTACCCCCTCACCCGCCCGTTCACCGTAACAAATTTGCTTGGTTTAACTTTTGAAAATTTTTTAGTACACAATAATCCTGAAGAAGGGAACATTGTTCCCGAAACATGTAGATTGTTTAATCTAATAAAGTGGTGAAAACAAAGTGATTTGTGTTTTATTTTAATAATAATGTCACCACAAAGTTCAAGCCTTCATACAGAAGAAAAAATATTCTTCGAACAGTTAACTATCGTTCATTAGTTTCAAGTAATTAGAGACAAACGAGTAGCTTGTTGGTCTTGTGGTTAGCACTCTCGCCTCGCGATACAAAGGTCACGGGTTTGAACCTCACTCCAGACAAGTAAGTCCTATTTTCATAGCACAAGCGTTTAGTTTAGTTTGAAAATAGTAAGAATAGTGATGTGACACATATTCCGTGTACGCATCTCTATTTGAAAAAAAAATTGTTTAATTAAAAAAAAAACTTAAAATGCTGACACGTTATTTTAACTGTCGGATTGTACTATTTTAAAAATCAAATGTTAATATTCATTTTTCTATTTTTCTTTTGCAGATTTTTGGTTCGTCACTAATGAGATTAATTTTTCACAAAAATGGGGCTACATAATAGAATAATAAAATAAACCTATTTCTAATTTTGACATAAATAATGGATTTTATTTAAAAACTTTTTTTCTAAAAAATATTATCAGCGCTATTAAAATATATTTTTTTTGCTTGTTTTCCAAACAACTTTTTTGGCATAAAATTTGGTGTAAACCATATTTCAAAGGGAAAAATATTTTCAGAATTTTAGATTATTATAGTCAATTTTGAAAAAAATGTCAATAATCTTGCTGTCAATACTGACGTGTTGAAGAAATTTTCTGTATTAAAATTAAATTAATATCCATCCATCCAGAAGCCTATAGTGAGCGCAAATCGCTGTTTTTTCCGCCTACAAAAGTAAAATCCAGACTGCTGTCCAGAAACACCAAGATATTAGTGTACAAAACACTTATTAGACCAGTGCTCACGTACGCAGCTGAGAAGTGGGTACTAACTAAGAGGAATGAGCGAGCACTGGACGTTTTTGAAAGGAAAATTTTGAGGCGTATCTTCGGACCGGTTCTAGAAAATGGACTTTGGCGCAGGCGTTACAACAATGAGCTCTATACTCTGTTTAAGGAGCCAAACGTCACAAAATTTATAAAACTGGGAAGACTTTGCTGGCTGGGTCATGTGGAGCGAATAGGGCGAAGGATCTTAGGAAGGCCAAAATTAAGATGGAGTGACAACGTCCTCAAAGACATCTCTGCCTTAGAGCTTCGAAACTGGAGAGAGCTGGCACTAGACCGAGATGAGTGGAGGAAAATTATTGAGGAGGCCAAGACCCACCAAGGGTTGTAGTGCCAAGAACGATGATGATGATAAATACAACCTAAGATTGCGCAGTAAAATCCGCCCCTGAATTGTGTCGCCCGGCGCCCTAGGCGAACGCCAAGGTCGTATAATATGAACGCACCGGCCCTGGCTTCTTTAAAAAAAATACTTGATATGCCAGAGTAAATTTAAAAAAAAACATTAAAATATTCCTTCTTCGAATTCAAATCCCGCATTGGAACGATCGTCCTCCCGCGAGTTCTCCGTATCGAATGTCACAAACGTTAATCGCCAATCGACGAAGGAAATTTTACAATCTTCCTAAGCTCGAATCACGGAGCTTAAAACCTTAATTAGGAAATCTGAAGTTCTGAGAGCTTTTCCTCACCTCCCCCTCCCGGCCACCCTCTCAAAGGATTGCCGACGGTGGGGGATAATTAAAATTCTTTACGTAAGTTCGCCATTACTTTATTGAAGTGTCAAACGATAGGACAAACTCACGAACTGTCATTAAATCCAAATTAACATTGTCTACAATACAGTGGCGGCCGCCCGCGGAGCCCTACGCCCTACACTGCTACTCTACCGGGAAATATAATTCGAAGGAGTTAATTAAACTTTCTTAAAAAAGTTGGCAACATTTCTAAAGGGAGGGATTTTCTTCGCAGCCGACTATATTTTATAATTGGAATCTTTTTGCTTCAATAAAAATAATTAGTTCTTTTTCGTGGATCCATTTTGCCTTCGCCAAATCTCTGACTTACCCTGGAGGACGCCTTGGGGCAGAACCTGGCGTGCCTGGAGACAGGTGAGCTCGGAGCGTTGAGGTTTCTGATGGAAGTTTTTCTGGTTTTCGATAGCCATTCTGGGGTATTTTATGATTTAGGTCTCGACTCTAAACCGATTTTCAAGTTGTCTTTGAAAAAATAACGTCTTTATCCAAACGAACGAAAATAATTCTCTTATATGTCTCCCGAATTCGGCACTGACTATTATGATTAATTTTTTATTTTAAAATCATCATCATCGTCATCACTCTTGGTGGGTCTTGGCTTCCTCAATAATTTTCCTCCACTCATCTCGGTCTAGTGCCAGCTCTCTCGAGTTTCGAAGCTCTAAGGCAGAGATATGTTTGAGGACGTTGTCACTCCATCTTAATTTTGGCCTTCCTAAGCTCCTTACCCTATTGGCCTTGAGTTCAGCAGGGACTTTGGTGCTTGATGCTCGGACATTCTCTCCACATGACCACCGAAGTCTTCCCAGTTTTATAAATTTTGTGACGTTTGGCTCCTTAAATAGAGTATAGAGCTCATTGTTGTAACGTCTGCGCCTACGCCTCAAAATTTTCCTTTCAAAAACGTCCAGTGCTTGCTCATTCCTCTTAGTTAGTACCCACGTCTCAGCTGCATACGTGAGCACTGGCCTAATAAGCGTATTTTAAAATCATAGTATGATAGCTAACAGTCATCAAAATGAGGATAAAATTAGGTAAAATGAATTAAAGAAGCTAAAGGTATTCTCCAGAATAACAATTGTCTCAGTTGTACAACATTGCACAGTGAAGCATGTACTAATTTTTGTGATATTAAAAGTCTTCATAAATCAATCATAAAACGTTTTAGTATGAGTGTGTATTAATTGGCTATCGCAGAATATCATTTTAGGCCCTGTTCCGCCATCATAAGTAAGAGTAAGAGTTAAGAAAAAAGCATAGATTTTTGCGTTCTCCACCAATTAAAACACTCATTTTCGTAATAATCTATGCTTTTTGCTTAACTCTTACTCTTACTTCTGATGGCGAAACCGGGCCTTAGTTATATTTCCAGTCTAGAATTTTTTTACAAGTATCGATTCGCAGGATATTGAAACTTAATATTGGATTTTAAAACGTCATATGTACTGTAAACTTAAATTTGTACGTGTATTTATAAAGTATTGTATCAAGAATTTAAACAGTATAAATATCATAAAAAAACGTGTGTAGTGTTTCCAAAAATGTGTAATTTTGAAAGATAATAGCAAAAAATATTTTTTATAATTATTTTCGGCCTACCTTTTCGAAACTATTTACTTTTTTGAAAATAATTTCATTATTTAATGTGAATGCTCAAGTTATAGGCTTTAACATTGTTTTATTGTATTTATTTATTTTGGAAATAAAACAGACACAAGTTAATGATATGTATGAATAAGAGCATGAGTAGTTCAATTTCTCTGACAAGACTAACACGCATGTGAACAATAGTGGTGATAGTTTTACAATACTGTGGTTGGGGTGTATAGTGTTGTGAATGTAGTAGTGTAGTGTTGGTCCTGATGAAGTGACGGGTACGTCTCGAAACCGGTAGACCGTAAATCTGGTAGTGGTTTTTACTAAGTTTACTAACATTCTATTATGAGCATGAGTTATCAGTATCGACGTTCAGAAAGATTATGCCTTTTCGGAGACTTTCCGAAGGCGTATCATGAAACTGCATTAAAAAAGCGAGTTATATATTTTTTAAAATATTTTATAAGAGGTGGGGTAGTATTTAATAGCATATACTATGCAGATGCATCACGGAACACGTTTCTGAGACACATAGCGCATGTTTTAAGGAAAACGTCGAATACATTCGAAAATCACAACATATATAATTCAGTAAGCAACTAGCGTAATTAGCGTAAACAACTAAAATATACAAAAAGTTAATAGTAAACGTGAGTTAATAAATGTTAATGACTTACTTTGACATCCCCAAAATGTCTCGAAAGAACACTGAAAATTCAAGAATGATGTATACAGCCAGCGGTAAAATTTTAAAATGTGTCAAATTTGACAGAAATCTCAGAAATGCTGACGTAATATTCGCCTTGCCCTAATATTTCGCCTATTTATTTGAATAATTCTCGCTTATTTGAATAACCTTATTTATTTATACATCTTACATATTATGTACCTGCATGTAATAATTTCTGCTTATATATCTATATCCTCTTATACCTTACATATCGCTTGTATCATAATTGAATATAGGTATGTATACTTTTTTATGGAATTTTTGGGACTGCACGCACCTCCCCACGTATTGGAATTAAGTTTTATTATTATTATCCATCTATCACTAAATCTATCGATGAAGGTACTTTCCCAGACCAATGGAAAAACGCATACATTACTCCCATTTTCAAATCTGGCAATAGAAATAAAGTGACAAATTATAGACCCATTTCTAAATTAACAGTTTTCATTAAAATATTTGAAAAATTGTTTACACAGAGGTTTTCAACGCGATTAAGCCAAACATAATTCCCCAACGACACGGATTCTTTGCTGGTCGCTCTACCACTACAAATCTGACGACTTTCACACATTATGTACTACCCGCTATGGATACTATACTACACTACAGACTATAGTAAGGCCTTCGACAACGTAGATCATCGCATTTTAGTCGATAAACTACTAAAAATTGGCATTCGTGGAGACTTACTACGATGGTTTATCTATCTTATGTTATCAGCAACAGAAACCAAGCGGTAGTCGTAGGTGGTTTCAAATCAGATTGGACCGCATCTCCTCGGGAGTCTTCCAAGGGAGTTTCGCTTTCTTTCCTTCTTTTACTTTCCACACTAACTTTCTTCTGTACGCTGATGATATGAAGATCTATGCCATAGTTAGCTCCCTAGAAGATAGTAAAAAATCCGAGATATTCTCACCCGCGTATCGGCCTATTGTACGGTTAATATTTATTCTTTTTCTTCTTCTTATTCTTTTATCCCATACCATTCTTCATTCTTAATATTGTTTGTTGCTTACTACTATTCATTAATTTACTTAATATTTTATCTAACTTTGTTCTTAACATCTATGAATCTTTTTAATTGGTCTATGGAATGAACAATATGCGTTTACATTACATGTTTAAAAAACTCTTAAGATTCCTTAACAGTCCTATTCACATAGTGCATGTTTACAGCTTTCTACCACCTTCAATAAAGCCCAACCAGATATTTGTTATAATTAATATAAATTAACTTTGTTTAAACCACTTATTTATTGAAAAAAATCAACATGTTTCAAAGCCAATGGCTTCTTCATCAGGAAAACAAAAATAATATTTAAAAATCGAAGTATAGTTCAAAAGTTATAAATGGAAAATAATAATATAAAGTACCTAATTAATATGAAAATAAATTTAAAAGATAACTATTTGATAAATTAGAAATTTTGGAAATAAGAAAGAGTGTAAATAGTAAATTGAATATTATAAATTATCAGGTCCTTTTTGCAAATAGTTATCTTTTAAATTTATTTTCATATTAATTAGGTACTTTATATTATTATTTTCCATTTATAACTTTTGAACTATACTTCGATTTTTAAATATTATTTTTGTTTTCCTGATGAAGAAGCCATTGGCTTTGAAACATGTTGATTTTTTTCAATAAATAAGTGGTTTAAACAAAGTTAATTTATATTAATTATAATTATGTTACCACAAAATAAATTTGCTACATTTGAAGAAGAAGATATTTGTTATCTTACTATTTCGGCTTATAGGATACGTAAAAGCGTTGTTATATAATAGTACATTGTTTTTGTGACATCCTAACCACAGTCGCTGTCTATTGCGCGCCACTGGTAGTTATAAAAGTTTCGTTAGCAAATTGAATCATTATAGTAAAAAATAAAATTAAAAAAATACTTTTATAGCCAGCGTACGAGTACAATTATTTAAATTTAATGGACCAACATGGCGTGCGTTGTACATGTGTGCGGGCTCAAATACGGCTTTGAGGTTATTATTTGGACCACGACGAAAAGAAAAACAATTATTATTTAATGTTGAAAGAATAAACGAACGTTTATTACATGGAGTAATTTATTAAACATACAATTGACATTTTAATGAGGTTAATACGCCCCAGCCATTCTCGGCACCCACCAGGGCCGTACCTAGAGCTTGTAGGGTTGTTCCGCTCTCTTTTCCTATAAAAAAATTGTTTTTCCCTATCATATATATCCCTTCCCTATCATATATAATAATAAAAAATTAACCCATAAACACCATGTTTTTATTACACTCCCCTTCTCATTTACTAGTTGAAACATTTTTTTTTCGCTTAACCTACGCGTTGGGCTTCGGTCAGGCGACGCTACGAAAGGGAGTGATAAAACATTTCCGAAAAGCAAAAATTATACTATAATCAGGTTCCGCGTCTACTAGACGCGTTGAAATATTTTCATACAACTTAATAAGTTGTATGAAAAAAAAAAAAAACATTCAAAATTTGAAAAATCTAAAAATTTATTAATTTTTTTAAACGAAAATATGATAGATCTTCTTGATCGTCTCCACGAGTCTGCTAGCAAAGTTTCAGCTCGATTGGATCACGGGAAAGGGGTTTAAAATGGATCCAAAGTTTTTTCGTCAGACAAGAAGACAAGCAGACGCCACGAGTTAATATAAAGAGAGTAAAAATCATCAAAAGCGCTGGATAGATAATAAATTTTGGATTATGTTAATAATCTCCACATATATTAAATCTAACGTTTGTCTGTTAAAATAAAACTTGAAAAATACTCAATAGATTTTGATATATTTATAAGGTGTTTTTTAAATAACACATAAATATCGTGGTAATAGCCATGATATTGGCTTTATTGAAAGATAATCACCGTTAACACGCATGCATCGCCTTGGAAACAAATTCTCGGGTTTCGTCGACATTTTTCCTTGTAGGTGCATACCCGAATTAAAGAATTACCTAGACTTAGAATATACCAATACTACATTTTTATTTATGTTTTGTATCTCATGAATTATATACATTTATTTATTTTAAAGTGTCTTAATTATTGTTAATTTCCCTTTTAAATATGTTTTAATTTTATCTTTGACCAAAAAGCTACTCTTCATTTATTAATTAACTCTCTTCTTAACTTAAAAATTAAATATCTATAAACGCTGGCGTATAATCAACAATATAGCTGTAATGTAAGACATTATTAATAAGAAAATAAAACGGAACGACTTAAATACCCAAATCATTTATACCAAGTGTCTATATAGTATGCAAAACATCATACTTCTATTAATGAATTAAATCCATAGCTTATCGGCGAGATTAAACTCGTTACCAAGCCTATGATATTTAAGCATATACATGTTATCATAGAAATTTGTCTTTTTGGAATTTGGAGCTGGCAGAAGAGGAACGAAAGTAGATTGAATGCAGTGGAGATGAGGTCCCTTAGACGTATGTGTAGTAAATCCATGAATGATAGAGTAAAGAATGAAGATATTAGGAATGAATGTAAAGCTGATCGTAGCATAATACATAGAATAAAAATAGAGTCGCTCAGTTGGTTTGGGCATGTTGAACGAATGAAAGAGGAAAGAATGGTAAGAAAGATATACGATGCAAGTGTTGACGGCGCCAGAAAGAGAGGGCGACCACGGAAGACGTGGCACGACCAGATTAACCAGATACTGGAAGATGGTCCTGTATGAATGTAGACGAAGCGAAAGTTGTATGTCAGGACAGAAGAGTATGGCGCTCTATCCTCTCTGCCTACCCCCACGGGGAAACGGCGTGATGGTAAGTTAGTTAGTTAGACATAAAAAAGTGGCATCGGTCTATTAGTTGGAGAAAATTTTTAGTACGATATTAGTTCAGTTAGGTCAAAGATATCCAGTTCGCCACTAACTAGATAACTTAGTTACTAACTAGATAACTTAGTAATTAAGAAAGCCCCGTTTAAAATTATAATTTATTTGTTGAACGGGTATAGTTAGTTTGATGTTTAAAAAACGAAATTATTAAAAGTAATTATTCAGAATATATTGAGTATGTCCAAATTTTTCGAGAACACATTACTGGATTGTATCCCCAGGGGGACATCTTTAATCAAGATATATTACAGATGTTTCAAAGAGACGAACTATTTTTTTATATGGAAGGTATAAAAGTCTTTTTTTTGGGTATGAAAGCCTTATGATCATCCAAAAAAGAAGAAAAGACTTCCATACCTACTTTTCCATATAAAAATTAAGCTTCGTCTCTATGAGACATTTATAATATATGTTGATTAAATAATTATTTTTAAAAATCTTAATTAATTGACGGTACCTCATAAAGAGCCCAAAAATCGGTAAAATCGGTCTGAAATTAACTAAAAGTAAAGTATACGAGATATTTCAGAACAATGCATGGGAGACTTTGTAAATAGATTTGGTATATTTGAAAAAACCCGGGAGTAATCACGTTTTTTGCTGGTTTATTTATACACATATTTCTACAATGAACCGATAGAGAATTTTCATTTATATTTTTAAGATAATTAATAAAATAAACTTAGTTTTTACCACTTTTTTTATACTGAAAATATCAACATGTTTCAAGACCTATGGCCCCTTCGTCAGGATACAATTGTATGATAACAAAAAATTAAATTAAAGAAATTGAAGTATAGACAATTAAAAATTGAAAAAGTTATATATGGAAAATAAATAATAATAAAGTACCAATAATAATAATAATAATAATAATAATAATAAGCTTTATTTAATTAATAGGGTCTCTCAGGTGGTTTGGGCATGTTGAGCGAATGAATGAGGAAAGAATGGTAAGAAAGATATATGATGCAAGTGTTGACGGCGCCAGAAAGAGAGGGCGACCACGGAAGAAGTGGCACGACCAGATTAACCAGATGCTGGAAGATGGTCCTGTTAGAAGCCTGAACAACCGTCGAGCTTGCATGCGAAGATGTACGAATGTAGACGAAGCGAAAGTTGTGTGTGAGGAAAGAATAGGATGGCGCTCTATCCTCCCTGCCTACCCCCACGGGGAGACGGCGTGATGGTAAGTAAGTTTATTTTCTTTTAAAACATAGTTATCCAAATAATAACTTGACATGACACATTTGTAATGCAGTTTAAATCAATAAACTCCGTCGTATTCAAGAAAGACTGTTCCTCGATGAAGGATCCACTCCTCGAGCCTCAAGTTCTGAAGCACATGGAGCATGGGGAAATTGTTTCCCCTTCTTTATTTTTTTACTTTCACTTGTTCATTGCTGCCTGCCGCTGGAATTAAGCCATGTATTCACTAGGGGACAAATCGCGAAACATTCCGCTCGGCATGTCGCATCAACATCTACGCTCATGTTTCGGGGACAATGACGCGGCCATTTGACGTGTACACACCGGGACTCGCATATCTTGTCGCGGAAATGTCACCCGATGAACTTATGTTGACAGCTGCGGTATCTCATTTGGCGAAAACGGGGTTCCGCGCAATTCGAAATGTTTTTTTGGGTTGCAATTTCAAATTAACGAGGTTTTACTGTAGTAAATTGAGTATTATTAAAAATAAGGTCCTTTTTGCAAATAATTATTGTTTTCCAGACGTCACGGAAATATATCGCCCTATGAGGTTATGATGATAGCCGCGTATCTGTTTATGTTAATGAGTTTATCGAAAAGTAAGAGGAGAAAAAAGAGGAGAATGCGAAATTATTAACTGCAAAGAGAAAGAAGGACGGACATTCTATGCGATCTTCGATCGATACAGCTCGATGAGTTCGAGAACGATTTCGTTTCCCCGCATTGTCATCTTGACAGATACAGCGCATGCGTATTCACTTGTAAACATACCACGTGGTACTGACGCTCCGCGGAATGTTGCAGTGAGTACGCTCGGGTACCGTGCGCATGGCAACGTTGCCACGGCACGTAGAAATGCCGCGCTATGTTGTGCGCGAGGTCGCGGAACAGTGCACGACGTTGCAACGTCACGTAGACTCTATGCCGCGCATGCTGTTGAGGGACAATTTGTCGGCTTTATGTTACGAAGTCGCTGTGTATGACGCGACAACCAGGATCTCAGCAGGCGCACCGCAGACAAACTGTCGGTTGCACGCGTTATCGGAGACCCGATGCCGCCTGATGCGCTCCTGGTCGCCGGCCGCGTCGCGACCACGCCGTCAAATTATTTATGCACTTTCCTTAAAGTGGTCGTTCGCTCGTGTGATCGCAGGTCGGCCCTGCGCGGACAACCCTGACGTCACTAATGCCAGTTAACCGTTAATAAAATAGGTACGTTTTGTTCTGTGATGACAGATGCAGTCAGTAAATTACATGTCAGTGTATTTAAAGACTCGCTCCCGTTCGAGAACACGGGCAACAACATTAGATCATGTTTGAAATGAGATAAGTGCAGCCGGCCCGGCTATCGGCAGTAAACAGAGTGGATAAATATATCCCGCGACCAGAAGGAGCTCGTTAAAGTGAGTTTGTTATATTTTTATCATCTCGGAGATTAGAATGTAACAACTGTTACAGAGAGCATAAGGCTTGGATTTTCAAATATGCATTGCCGTACAGCGGGTCCAGAAATATTCGGTCGAGTGTGTTATGCCTTCGAAAAACAGAGCTGGGCTGGAATGAATATATAATCTTTAAGTGTGCCTAAAACTAAAAGTGTTGAACCAATGCATTCTTCTAAGTAGCTAGTACCAAGCTCGTGTTGGCTGCGAAATATGGACTCTCTGCAAAATAAATGTTCAAAAGAGATTTAAAGATGTTAAAAAACTTCACGCGAAGAGACATGAAAATAAACGTGTGGATAGGAGAGCATACGCGACTAGTTGATGTAATTGTATGCGCTAATAAAATAAAATGGCAATAAGTATTTATTTATTTATGGGAAACTAACAGTACTTATAAAGAGATTATACATGATTATTGAACAGTATAGAGACCATCTTACAAGTTTCCACAGAATTAACATGTTGTGTATTAACATAAAGCAACAATAACTTGAGTTATATAATAAAAAACAAAAAAAGTGAAATTTTTAGTAATGGACAAACTATGAGAGTCAAAGAATTAGAGGTAAAAGGGGAATAAGTAATGGATAGGAAAGGACAAATCTCCTTAGTAAAAAGGAAAAGAGATAAGAATAAAAAGAAGTGAAAAAGATATGTGATATCAGATCAATACATCTGCATACGAGGTCTGGACAAAAGAAAAAATGTTTATTAAAGAAAAACACAAGATATAAAATTACACATACGAAGTCTGTTCAAAAGAAAGAAGATGGATTAAAGAAATATGTAAATTATGGATGTAAATTAAATAGGAGATGTAAACTTTGCATCCTACAAACAAATTAAAATTAACGTGTTTTTAGTACAAAGTATAGTTTAGTGAATATAGAAAAAAAATGTGCATCATAAAGTAACTAAAATATTAATTAACAATACATAAATACATGGTGATAAACTATACTAGTGCACATTGAAAAAGTCAAAACGAGAAGAGAAATAATATATTTATTTATTTATTTTATTAATTACACGGCTTAATAGCCTTTTACAACAGGTTTATACATAATTAAAATACAATAAACGATTAAATGTAAAAGAAAAATAAAGGGTATAAATGTAAAAAAGTATATATGCATAGTTTAAACATAATGAGGTTAGACATATATGTAAAAAAAGTATATATGCAAAAAAGTGTAAAGTAGTGATCTCAGAAATTTTTACTCACCGATAATATAGCAATATTAAATTTGAATAGCCAGGTATATATAAAAAATTTAAGACATTATAAAAAAATTTAATATTTTGAAAAGAAATGATCATATAATGATTTTTTAAATTTTGAGAGAGATAGATTTAAAATGTCGACATATGTAGGTAGTTCATTGCCAAGTTTGTGCATCCGAGGTATGCTAGAATTTGAACGATAGTTTGTGTCAAAATTGTCACAATAAAACAGCATGTTTTGGCGGGTCCTACGGTTAGGTACTTTAAAATTAATACTATTCAGGAGTTCGCAACAGTCGAAATTTGAGTGTAATATTTTAAAAAGGAATATTAAATCTGTTAATTTTCTTCGATCTTCCAAGGTTAGGAGATTAAGATTAGTTTGCAAATATTTGTAGTTTATTTGGTCGATCGGAATATGACAGTAAGACCTCGTTTAGCGCATCCTCGACTAACGCTCATTCGATATATCGTGGTCTGCTCGAAGCCTAAAAAAGCTCAAAATTTGCGCAGATTCTAATGATTTCGGAATTTCATTGATTTGTATAAAACACGATTATATACGAATACGAACTCATCACAAAATGTAACAATTCGTGAGGCTTGGCAACAGGGTTTCTGTTATGTGCATTCATTATAGATGTAGATGACGACTTTGAGAAGTTATTGCAGGTTTCTTTTGAGAGCCTTACCGAGGACAACTTTTGAGAGCTGGCAGAACAAGGAATTCGTGTAGATTTTGAATAGTGATTCTGTTGGTCGAATTGGAGTGAAAGATTCATCAATGCAAAAGCAAAACGGAACGTTTTGAACGCGATCGATACCGAAATTTGCTTAGCGAGAGAAATAGAAAGCAAAGACAAATTACACTAAACGACTTCATCCCAAAACATAGAGTTTTAGAAGAGCCAAGATCTTCATCATTTAAATGAACTTTAAAGTTAAAATTAAAGTAAAATTGGTTTATTTTTGGTCGCGTGTCCCTTTTCTCTATTTACTAAGTATTAAAATGATCTCGCTTGACGTTGTTTCATTTAGCGCTTTATCGTCTAGGAACGCATCCTAAGCGATATACTAATTCTTACTATATGATTTAGGTCACAAGTTTCCGTGTTAAATTCACAATGTTCTTTTTCACCAAAATAAAAAAATATGTAAGTAGAAAGCGATGAAAAGTTTAAATTCATTCAGAATCTACCGATTAAAGAAATATAACAAATTGTAGATTTAATGTACAGTAATGTTAGATGAGGTCTAAGACTCTCTGGAGTAGAGGCTTGGGTAGAGTTCCAGAGTCCTTAACGTACTGATTCAAACATCTCACCAGTGATCTAATAATTGATTCATTATATTAAAGTATTTATTGTACGACAATCGTATTTTACGATGACAATTTCAGTCACAATATGCGTCAACGTGACAGACATATATGGGACATTATACTGGGCACAATGTTGGGCCGAAGAAGAAGAAGACCTAGAAAGTGTCACAATAGTGGATGAATGCTTTGCATCTGGTTGGAGAGACCTTGAAATTAACTGTGACGGCGACCCAGAAAAGAGAGTTGTGAAGGTGCTAACTCATCAGATTCAGGTCATTTTATGTCACGGAATGGCAAGCAGAAGGAATTGCGCACGGTCCGAATCCCTTCGAATATCACTTTTGAACAACACCATGGAAGGCTCTAGAATAGTCTACAATTATCTAAAACCTTCGGAAATCGTCCAAAATGACTAGAGCAGCCCAGAAGCGACGGAAACCTTCTCCTGAACACTAGAAAGGAAAGGAATCATTTCGAGAGTTAGAAAAACCAGCGTTTGGGTATAAATAACGGAAATATGCCGCGGCGTTAGAGTTCTGTTTTTGACAGTTCGTTCGGTGCGAAGTACGCACGAGGCGACGGCCAGGTGTGCCCAGTCGCGAATTAATGACCGACAGACACCGGCGAAATAATAGTGGCGAAATAAATGTGACTTGTGCGAGCAATGAATATCCTTCGAACGATAAATAAAGACTTTCCAGCCATAATAAAGTGTTCATGGACGAAATAGTGTAATTTAAAGAGTAATAAGTTAAGTTTAATTCATTAATAAATATCTAATTAATTTCCATTGATTTCATTTGTCTCCTAGAGCCACGACTCGTGGCAATATAAAATCGGATGTAAAGAAAAAAATAATAAAATACTTTTTTTCGTATATATGTATTTTGCTTTTCAACATTACTCTACATTTATATACCTATCACATTTTACTTATCAATATTTTAATAATATATTTTATTCAATCATTTCTTTTCCACGTGAAAATAATATTAGTTAAATTAATTTAAGACAAGATATATAAATAAATCTTAAGAGGTGCTTAGATATTTGCGTGTATCGGAACATAACAATTCTAAAACTGAATTAACAAAATACAAAATGTACATTTTACAACGGAACAATTTTATCAGAGATTGTATTGTTATTTATCATCGAAATATGCTTTTTTTACATGCTAGAAAATTAGATAAATTAGTATCATTAGAGACACCAAAGGACATTAATCTTGGCTATAATATTGTAGGTAACTAAATTAATGAATTGGTTGGGAAACCTTCGTGAACTCATTCTCTTTTGTGATCCAAATATATTTTTACGTACATTTCCAAATTGTTTTCTTCCAATGTGAGTGTTTTTGTACTTAAATACATTTTTTAAACCGTTAGATTATATAATATATAATATATTATATATATATATATATATATATATATTATAGATATATATGAATTTATCTCGTGTTTTTGGAAAAGGTATTTTACGGGAACTTCGCGGATTTGTAAAAAATATATTATTTTTGCGCTATATTTCGATTACACTTGGATAACCATTCTCAAGCTTGAGATATATATATATATATATATATATATATGACGAACTACTTTCTGGGGAAACCCGCGTCAAACAGTCCTGAAAAGGACTTTTAAACTCCCGACATTTCGAACAGGTAACACTGCTCATTCTCAAGGGCCTCTTATTTTGATTCCTGCCCAAAACTGGACGAGTAAACCCGACTGTTCGGGGCAAGAGCCAGAACAAAAGTGAATTAAAATCCTAATTGGTGATAAAAATTATTGATTTTTATTTATTTGTTTAGTAGTCGACTTTTGGGAACGGGTAATTTCTTTACTAATTGGTTTTTCTATTATTGTTGAATTTTGTGGGTTAATTTTCTTCTTTTTCTTCGCTTTCTTCTTACCGGACAAAGCTAGGGAATGGCCTTTGATTGTGGTAATATGGTATAGTAAAGATAGTTATTTGTAACAATTTCAACAATTATACATTGACTCGTTGAAATTTTGTGGTGGTCAGGATTAGTCAACCTGAAGTACATTACTCCGCGACTTGAGGAGTCGGCCATCTTGGCTGTGACGTGTAAACATCGGGAGGAATCCGACGTTATTTTTATTGGATGATTCTCGGAAGGCGGGAAGTTGTGACATCATGATTTATAGGAGACAGATACATTTGTCGAAAGTAAAAATATTATGGAAAAGTAATGGACGGCCAGATACGAGTCAAATTCCACGCGTTTATTCTCGTATTTTTGAATACAAAGAAGCGTCACTTTTCAAATACACAATTGCCTCGTCAGTTGTCTTCCTTCGCATTTATCTGCGTTGATTTTTGGTACTGTCCGCTTCATTTTAATCACCCAGTTTTCATACGAATTCGCATGAAGCTACAAAATTATATACAGGGTTATTTGGAAAACATTAATAACCTCGCAGGGCTATATTCCTGCCTAGATTATGAATCGAAAATGTTCAAGCTATTATGAACTGATATCAATAGTTATGGGGATGTGCTACATCAAAGTTTGCATTTTTTTTTTCAATATTTCTGGCTTATCTTTTGTAAAACGTTGGACTTGCATATGAAAAATTCATTCCCTTTAATACAAGACAAATAAAATAATAAAAACCCTCGAATTCCAATTGGAAATTTTTCGGTGTTTTTATCATTTTATTTAATTTGTATTGAAACGAATGAATTTTTCGTAATCGATATAAGTTACTCTAACGACAGTCCAACGTTTTACAAAAAATAAGTCAGAAATATTGAAAAAAAAATGCAAACTTTGATGTCGCATATCTCCATAACTATTGATATTAGGTCACGATAGCTTGAATATTTTAGACTCATAATCAAGGCAGGAATATAGTCTTGCAAGGTTATTAATGTTTTCCAATTAACCTTGCATACGTGCATTGAAAATGGTTAACAACTTAAATTACTTAACAAATATTGAAATAACGGATATTTTATGACTCGATTCTCGACGTTTCATTGCGTCATATCACAGCGTCCTCAGGAGAGAGGGCTATCGCCACGGACGTCAGGGACGTATAGACCATATAGTACTCTCCAGCAAAATGTTGACAATCGAATCTCAACACATCCATAGGGTTCGTATAGAATATTCGACCTTTCAATAGATTATTCAACGACCGTAGGTGTACACCTCAAACCTTTAATATCTAACACCAATTGAAACATTACAATTTCATGAATCATATCAATAACATAAAAAAATTTGAGCCTAAATATTTATGAAATAACGAATGGCGACATACATTTGCATTCTGAAGTAAGCAATATTCCTGTACCTGTATTTTGACAGTTATTGTACAACATTGTGACGGCGTTTTTTTACGTTTTACGTTTGACAGGTTTGAAATTAACGAATTCAATCAATCAGAAAGCTCGTTATTCGTAATTGTGAATAACTTAACGTTTAATGTATATTATGGGTGTATAGATCACAGAGACGAAACTGTATTTTATTTTTAATATGGGAAAGTAGGTATAGAAGTCATTTATGGTGTACATCGGACTTACGACCGATCTTTGGTAGGCTTGAGTGATCACTTTACACGTATGTAACGTTCGCCATTTCCACCATGATAGAATATACCATGTCTTACTAATTTTTGGAAGTTGTATATATTTTGAATTGCATAAATGACTTCTATACCTACTTTCCCATATTGAAAATAAAATACAGTTTCGTCTCTGTGAGACATCCATAATATACATTCATTGATTAATGATGTCTCTTTGACAAGAAATCCAGTTCTGAAAGATTTGAACAAACTCAAAAATATTCTGAACTTAACGTTTGTTTACGTTTTAGAGCTTTCTAACTAACTAACTAACTAACCATCACGCCGTTTCCATGCAGGGGTAGGCAGAGAGGATTGAACGCCACACTCTTCTATCCTGGCACACCACTTTTGCTTCGGCCACATTCATACATCTTCTCATACACGTTCTACGGTTGTTGCGGCTTTTAACAGGGCCATCCTCAAATACTTGTAGTACCTGATCGTGCCAGGTCTTTCGCGGACGCCCTCTATTCCTGTTGCCTTCAACATTCGCCTCATATATTTTCTTAACCATCCTTTCCTCGTTCATACGTTCCACATGACCAAACCATCTCAGCACTCCTTTCTTTATTCTATCTACCACACTACAGCTAGCATTGCATTCACTTCTAATTTGTTCATTCCTCACTCTATCGACCAAAGATTTTCCACACAAGCGTCTTAGTGACCGCATTTCCACCGCATTTTAGAGCTTTCTGATGGATTGACTTCATTAATTTCAAACCTGTCAAACTTAAAACATCGAAATCGGCGACAATACAATGTTATACACACCTGTCAAGATTGGGATAAAGATCTGACATCCCAATATTGATATTTTCAGAATAGCGCTTATATATATCACACAAAATACATCAACCCAAGATCATCTCAAAACTACCAAATAAATGTTTGATTGGTCTTGACTTCTAGACCAAACATTTAGATAACCTGTAGTGTTAAGCCATGTATTCACTAGGGGACAAATCGCGAAACATTCCGCTCGACATGTCGCATCAACATCTACGCTCATGTTTCGGGGACAATGACGCGGTCATTTGACGTGTACACACCGGGACTCGCATATCTTGTCGCGGAAATGTCATCCAATGAGGTTATGGATGACAGCTGCGGTATCTCATTTTGGCCGGGAAGAAAACGGGGTCCGCGCAATTCGAAATGTTTTTTTGGGTCGCAATTTCAAATTAACGAGGTTTTACTGTAGTAAATTGAATATTATTAAAAACAAGGTCCTTTTTGCAAATAATTATTGTTTTCCAGACGTCGCGGAAATATATCGCCCTATGAGGTTATGATGATAGCCGCGTATCTGTTATGTTAATGAGTTTATCGAAAAGTAAGAGGAGAAAAAAGAGGAGAATGCGAAATTATTTACTGCAAAGAGAAAGAAGGACGGACATTCTATGCGATCTTCGATCGATACAGCTCGACGAGTTCGAGAACGATTTCGTTTCCCCGCATTGTCATCTTGACAGATACAGCGCATGCGTATTCACTTGTAAACATACCACGTGGTACTGACGCTCCGCGGAATGTTGCAGTGAGTACGCTCGGGTACCGTGCGCATGGCAACGTTGCCACGGCACGTAGAAATGCCGCGCTATGTTGTGCGCGAGGTCGCGGAACAGTGCACGACGTTGCAACGTCACGTAGACTCTATGCCGCGCGTGCTGTTGAGGGACAATTTGTCCCCTAGTGAATACATGGCTTTAATGAAATGATTCCCGTCTAGTGGCCAATATTAAAAATGGTTAGTTTAGTTTGGTTAGTGGTAAGAATGTTGAAATGTAATTTCTAACATGTTAAAAAATGTTAATAAACTTTATTTTATCTTATCCGTTATTATCTTCAGTGGCTTACATTTTTTTAAAGTAGATAAATAAATATAAATATTGCTGCGTTAGCACTTTCTCCGTGATTACTTTTTACTACCTCAAAAAAATAAAAAAGTGTGAACAAGAATGTTCTTAGGTTTTCACGGCCACTCAGAATCTTCAAGTTTGTGTTTACTGGGGTATTATGCCGTGTTGATACGACCTTTCGGGCCGACGTTTCGGATCCCATTGCAGGGTCCATCATCACATCACATCAGCCCTGATGATGGACCCTGCAATGGGATCCGAAACGTCGGCCCGAAAGGTCATAACAACACGGCATAATACCCCAGTAAACACAAACTTGAAGTGTGGACAATTTCTAACGGAGTAAAAATGTACATTGGTTTAACGCGTTTTCAGTGAAAAGTACTTTTAGAGATGCACCGCAAAAAATAACTTTAATTTAAATTAAAAAAAATTTGTTTCTTTTCGTAATACGTTTAATTTTTTAATTAAATGCAAATGAATGTCTTAAAAAATAACACCACTATCTAAGTGCGCTTTCTATTAGTTTAAAATAAACCCATCCAAAGTGTGAAAAATTACTAACCAAGTAAAGATGTGTATAATAATGTACCAGATTTTCAGTAAACTACTATTCACACTAAAACATGTACGACAACAAATATAAGGTTAGTAAATCAACTTGAATGCCTATTGTAACGAGATGCTAAAAAGAATTACGCGCACCTGTCACTTGTCACAACACTATAGAAAAACCGAAGACGGCATAGGATAACCTACAACCTTCGAGAAACACCTAGAAAAGCCTAGAAGCCTCGGGAACGTCCTCCTAAATACTGGAAAGATCTTAGGAGGTTCGATATCAGCATTCTCAGACATAAATAGTAGCGCCAAACGCGGCGGGAGAGTTGTTGCCGTAGTCGCGTTTAACAGGCGAAAACACTGCAAAATCTGCAGCGTGGCCATTTGGAGCGATAAATAAGCGAATAATCGAGCAAAGTTCTTACCTAAAGAGGCGAAATAAACAGCAGCGATTACTGCGAGCGGAAACTGGATGGAATGTTCTAGTGAATATTAAATAAAGTATTCCAGTGATAATAAAGTGTTTATTTACGAGTGATGTACTGCGAAATAGTGCAATTTTAAGAATAGCGTTAAGTTTGATAGTGTTAAGTGGCTTTGTACATTGAAGAGTGAAATAATCAAAAATTAATACATCGCTTATTAAATTCAAGCGTTTTCATTAATCCCTCCCTAGTCATGACACGTGACAATATTTTGTTCTTTTCGTCCAGTGGTTTGTTTTTCAAAATAAAAATTCATTAAGTCAATACAAATACATCTGTGATAACTCTCTACTAGATTGGAACGAATACAATATATTATCCAAAGTGTGACAATTTCTATATTAAAATGTGTAATAATTTACCAGTTTTCAGTGACTTCCACGAAAATAAATACTCTCTTAAAATTACTTGTAAGTTATCGCCTCTTAATTACGATCTACTAGCACGCGATTACTTTCTACTAGATTAAAATAAGTATATCCAAAGTGTGTGTAAATAATATTTGCATAACATCTGAGTCAATTTCCTGGAAGCACTGCGGCGCCCAGCGTCGCAGCTCGTTGCAAATGGCAAAAATGAAGATTTTCCACTTCTGCGGCTCGGAGCATTGTATATTGATTCAAACGGGAATATATAATTGGCACCCAGTCACGACTTGGATTATGGACCACGATTGCTCTCGTAACGTATTGCGTACAAATAATAATACAGGTACCCGCCGTGTGTTTGAAATTATATTTTTCAGCTAATTCACCGCGGATTTTCCGTCGGGATTATCGCTTCGACTTTCACCGCGACGAATTCCGGTCTGTCAATTTCACATTTCTCTCAAAAATCAGTGTGACAAGCGAGCGCGAACGACGCTTACAAGGCTGATAATGAGTCGGCATATTTATCGGAGAAAATTAAATACACGTTTTTGTCAGGTGACGTAATGGGCGCTTTGCGGCTAATGTTGACCACTGCGCAGCCACATGTAGGTTGTTTATCACCATTGAATTTATTACCGAAAAAGAAAAACGATTTACCATAAAATTTAATTTAATGCAAACGGATATTCAATCAGACTTTAAATACGTAACTTAAAATTAAATAAATTTGAGATCTAGAGAATCTCGAACCTAGTGGTTATGATTATTTTTATTAACCGGTCAGAAATATTTTTACGGGTTTGCGACTGGGAGAGAAAAATGAAACACTAAATATTTTTATTTTATTTATTACACAAACTCACTGCACACAAACATTAGCTGGAATACTGTTCCGTAATTCGCACTAATCGTCGCGCGTACTAGAATATTTCACAAACAGGTAGGTAATCTTTGTTCCCGTCGCTTCGTCTATCCTCTGCTTATTTGCGTCCGTGTCTATGACTTCGCCAGCTGTCTAGAATAAGACTGTTTATAGGAAATACTTTCTCTCGAAACTTATTGTATATTTTCGTGTGTTCTACTGGTTTCTATGTGTTTCCAATTTATTATATACTTCTTGTCTTAGAATCTTGCGACAACATTTTCTTGCCGCCTTAATGAGGATAATTATTATTAATGTATATTATAGATATCTCACAGAGACGAAACTGTATTTATTATGGGAAAGTAGGTATAGAAGTCATTTGGGTGTACATAGGACTTATGACCTATCTTTATGGTTGGCTTAAGTGATCACTTTACACAATTGTAACATTCGCCATTTCCACCCATGATAGAATATACCATGCTTATTCATTTTTTGGAAGTTGTATATATGTTCAAACTGCGTGGAAAGCTTTCACATATGAGTTGTAAGCGCCTTTCCATACGGTCTGTACAAAGCCATTTTCATTCCCCTAAATCCCCACAGATGTCGCTAATGAGAAAATCTACAATTAATTTTACGGAATTTTTGAGAGCAATATACTTTATTGTGTAATGAAATTCATCCGAATACTTGCATTACACTAGGATACGCCAGGAAATATTATTTCCAATTTTTGTTAAATTCCTTTTTACCAGTATTTACAATTCAGAATATTTTGAGTTTGTTCAAATCTTTCAGAACAGTGCTGGATTTATGTCACAGAGACATTATTAATCATTAATCAATATTTAATCATTAATAATGTCTCTGTGACATAAATCCAGCACTGTTCTGAAAGATTTGAACAAACTCAAAATATTCTGGATAATTATTATGATCACCCCTGTCACGGATCAGATGTGTCTTGGATAAATTTTATGTTGATGAGGGGTTCTTTCACACGTAACATTTTCAAGTACCTACATACATTTTTTGGTAAGCCTTAACCATCTCCTTATATTTTTTTTTGTTCCATTGAAAGTTTCACAAAACATTAGATCCAACGACATAATGACAATAAACAAAATTTAAAATTTTAAATTAAAAAAACATTACGAAATTTTGTCTATTGTCATTATGCCGTTGGAACTAATCTCGCGTTGATTTTGTAGTTAGACCAAAAATGCCGGTGGACCTTTTGTCATGTACCTATAGTATAGTGAAGATATATGTGTATTGTCATGGATTCTTGACTTTGGGAGTTAATGAAACACATAAACAAAAATTATTAATTACTCAAATTGTCTGAATACAAATTTAAACTAAATTTTTCTAGAATATTTCATACACTAATTGTCTAAGTCATTTCTAGAACCTTCCCTGCACTTTTTATCATTTCTGAGTAAAATGTCTCTCATGTATTGATATTTAAATAGCTCAGACTCGCACTAGAAAACTTCTCGCTCGCTGGTGGGTACTTTCTTGATTTACTTTCGCTGGAATACGCACGTTGTCGCTTTGTCTGTAGATTTTTATGTCGCGCCTGCCGACACAACTCTCATAAACTGAGTGCGCAGTAGCCGGTCGATTTCTTTTTATAAGTAATGCCGCTTTCTAGATGTTTCCAGAATTCGGCGGACCGCTCGAAAGTGCGAAATTCAATATATATACCGGTATAGTGAAGGCTCTCCCACGCGAGCCAGATACCCCGCCTATCGATTTTGTTACATTTAGTATATTAAACGATGATATTAATGCTTTTTTTTTTTTTGCGAAAAAAATATTTTCGTATTTATGTACGACCAACTGTCACAACTGAATAATTTATATTTTTATAAAAATCGTAGGTTGGGTTATACCAGTTGTATTTTAGAAACCCTTCGCAGTGCGGGGATTCGCTAGAGGGTGGGGGTTGTAGCCCATTTTTTCAAATTTGCAGAACAAAGGGGGCTGCTGCGCCTGTACATAACAACACACTTTGCAAATTAATATATGTTGGGCACTGTATAGGTTTTTGGGAACCTAATATAAGGTTATGTAATTATAGGGATTGATGGACACTTTTATTTTAATACAAAATAACCTTAATTTGTTTAGCTATGTACTCTCAACGATTATTCTTCTTCGCGTGGCGTCTTCTATTGAAGGTTAGCGACTAATTTTTTATTTATTTAATTAATAATATATATAATATTTTATTACAATGCTAGAAAATGTTTACAATTCAATTTTTTTTGTATGTATATATACCTCACCAAAAAGAATTATGAATTCTTGTGTGTGGTGAGGGATAACCACATTACAATCATATACAATTTTACAATTTACAATTTTAACAATTTTTATTTATTACATAATATGTACATTACAAACTTTATGTTTAATGCATACATATTATGAATTTATACACATATATATACATACATACACATATACATATACATACATATATACATACCCATATACATATTGTATATTAAAATAACAATTTATTATTAACTAATTAAAAGTGACCTGTACAATCTGGTCAGAGGTGTAGGAGAATCCTGCTTCGGAAAACCCCCTCAGACACATGGAATATATCAATATCCAAAGCGATTTTGTTCAGCATAGCTGTAGCTTTTCCAACAGGCATAACCATCGGCAGGTTGGTCCTGTATATTGGAATGTGAAACAATCTATGCTGACGATGTCTAAGGTTTATTAATTATCAGGAACATACAAACCAATGCTCTGCATAATTTCAGTATTGTCGATCGTACCGCGCAACAATCGATAAAAATGTGTAATCAAATACACATTCCTTCTAGTCTCTAAAATATTGTAGCCAAGCATACCCTGGAGAAACTCGGTTGGGTAAAGCCAAGGATAATGCCCGTACTCTCTCATGTAGAGATATCTCAGAAACTTCTTTTGGACTTTCTCCACCATAAGAGAGTACTTGTTCTCATGTGGCCCCCAGATCATCGAGCCACTCTCGAGTCTACTCCGCACCAAGGAGTTGTAAAGAGTTCTCAGTACGCGGGTATTCTCGAAAACCCTGGCAGTACGCAGAACAAATCCTAACATTCTCAGAGCATTACCACTGATCGTCTCTATGAGATCGTGAAATGTCAGGTTGCTTACAAATCTAACACCTAGATCTTTAATATTCGATTTTCTTGTCAGATTTTGGTCGTTCATTTTGTAGCGAAAAAATAGAGTTTTTTGGGCCCTAGTGAAGGATGTAACCGAACACTTGGAAACATTAAACAAAAGTTTATTTCGTCTTCCCCATTCACATATATTTGATATATCTGTTTGGAGAAGACGAAAATCGTCCAAAGTTGATACCTTTAAGAAAAGCTTTAAGTCATCCGCAAATAACAGAAAGCGCGAGTTTAAAATTATATTTTTTATATTATTGATAAAAATCGAGAACAACAATGGACCCAGGTTAGATCCTTGCGGGACACCCGAGAAGGTATAGAAGCACTCTGACGCGAATAGACCGTAAGAGACGTAGAGAGTTAGTGTAATCTAATTAAATAACAATGAGAAAGGTAATATACTAATATTTGTTGACGCCACTGGTGGTTGAGTAATACGAAAGCAGAATTCAGCAAGGGATTAGACAATGGTTGATGATGATATGGTTTATTACGTATTTTGCGAATTCAATAAACAAATCTATTTAGTAGGGCAAGATGACGAGAGTACAAGTTTGGATGACACAATAAATTAGTTTAATTAAAACAAATACCGTTTGTGAATGTTGTTTTAATTACAGCGCTCACAAGTCTAGCCTCTGCGGACACAAATACCCGTCACATGAATCACATTTTATTGCAGTCCGCGGGAACCAAATTCAGACCGCTACTACAATGTTGGGCACATTCATGAACAGACTGAATCAATGGACTCTGCCGTCTTTCTGGGTCAAATTTAATGATTTTTGAGTGTAGGTTTTGGCTGTGGTTTCGCAATTTTTTTTATTTATTTTATTTATTTCTTAAGTTAGTTAATATTACAGTTTGTACATTAACCAGTATTTAACACTTTATTTTTTATTTATTTATTGTTTATTTACATTTTAATACAAGTTACTAATAACTGCCACACTAGTTAAAAATCTGTTCTGTGGCAGTTATTCTCATATGATATTTATGTAATATTAACAAATGACAATTAAAGAAAGTATGAACGTAAGAATGAAAATAGATCAATAATAATAAAGTAAATCTTAGGAATACCTAAATCTAAAAGAAAAGAAAACACACATACAAAATTAAGATAAGAATTTAAGTAGTTACAAAAATAAACATTATATTATGGTATACTTTAAATTATATAAATCAGTTTTTGCTAATTTTTACTAATATACTATTTACTATTGTTTACTAATATACTATCCATAATAACCTATATATTTACATTTACATCTAATTTAATCTATGGTACAATCTATAATTAATAATACATCTTATGCTATACAATTCTATACTATTTTTACAATAATTATAGCATTTGTTTTTAAATTTATTCATCTTATTTATAATATTCATGTTTTCTGGCATATTATCGTATATTTTTACACCTCTGTACATTAGACATTTCTGTGTATATACTTTTTTCTTGTATGGTAATATTATTCTATTCCTATTTCTGGTGTTATATGTATGTACATCACAATTTGCAATAATTGTGTTCAAAAAATATTTTGGCATTTTGTTATTGAAAATTTTATGTATAAATATGAGAACTTTATAAATAAGTATTTTTTTAATTTCCGTCCAATTGAGTGCTTTTTTCATTTCTTCGATTCTGGTGTATTTACTTTTTTTTAAATATGATTCTCATTGCCCTGTTTTGCATCACTTGTAGTTTCTTGATGTTTCCTTCATTGGCTAGAATTTAAAACGGAAGAAGAGAGACTGTTACATTTGATATCGATTTTTACCCGAATTTGTAAATAAGCCACACTTTTTTTTTCTCACCTCAAAATATTTTGCAGTACGCTTTACTAATTTATTAATCTAGTTTTAAGGTACTCGTTTAGCCATCCAGTGGTAGCGGCTTCAAGCCTCGTTCCAGGAGACCACCAATAAGTCCTATTTTCTTAGCCTTAATTTGAGGTGAGGATAAACATTGATGTGACATTTTTTTACTCCATGTACATTTTTTGACAATAACCTAAATGAAGTGTATGGAAGAGGCCTATATCCAGCAGTGAAGAGATGAAGGCTGAAGAAGAAAAGAAAGAATGAACCTAAACTCCTAGAATACATAATATCAATTCTTTATTTATGATTTCGCGGTGGCTGGACCAAAGTTATGGAACAAACTATCTAATAAACTGAGACAAACAGACATCTTACCACAGTTCAAAAGACAACTTAAGACGCATTTATTTAGATAATCCTATAAAAATCTATAGAATCCGACCACAACAACGCTAGCTAATGTTTTCCACTCTTATTGTGCACTCCGCGAAAACACCTAATTCTTTCAGGCACTCCCAACTATTATAGTATTCAATTTTAATTCCATTTCTTGCATGCCACCTAGTGAATAAGTAATAGTAAATAAGTTTTTTTCTTTTTTAGCAGTAAGTTGTTTTGTAAGATAATAATTTTTCCGTGTAAAGCGCCCTTGAGGTGAGTATTCGCGAAAACGGCGCTATATAAGTTATCCATATATTATTATTGTTATTATTAATTCTCTTAGGCAAACACTCGTCCTAAAATTTGCGATGTTCATCTTACTTATCGATATTGTTACCAATTTTGTTTTGTTTGCTTGTTTGCCACTTGCACTGTATAGTAATTCTAATCGCTATGCGGGACATATGTTAATTCGTACATGATTGTACTGCACTATGACACTTAATGAAATATAATTGCATCTTGCAAGAGCAGGACAAATACACTTGTAATTGGGATAGTGGGCTGAGTTGGATTTGAGTAATATATGTTTTTGTACTCAGTATTCTATAGTTGTGTAAATTATTATTTTTTATAAAAAAAAAACAATGTATGCCTAAGTATTATATACATCTCTAGAAGTGCCTTTCTGATCATCAAACGAGTAGAACTCAAAAAAAAATTAAGGTGCATCTACGGAATATATGTCACCTCAAGTGCTTGTTCTGTGAAAAATAGGGCTAAATTGAAGCTCAAACCCCAATCACTCGGTCACCAGGCACGAGTGCCAGCAGCCAGACCAAATAAGCGCGCCATTGAAATATTACGCTTTTTAATGACCAAGTTATGTCGTCGTATTAATGACGGAAAATGAAATATTTCAATTTTAATGACGCCGAAGTGAAGAAAAAAAAGTTTTTCAGACTCTTATTCAATAAATATAAGCATTTAGTTTCTGTGACAAAGACGCCGTACGTTGGCTACAAATTAAAATAGGCATTTACCTGATTATTTCTTGAATTCATTTTGAAGATTTATATATCTTCGAATTTCTCTGTAAATTTTATTTCAAAAAGTTCCGGGATAAAAAATTAAGAATCAATGCGAGTTTTTCAACTCTTTTCAATTCATTGTTTTTGTCTGGCACAAACATAACTCAAACATAACTTACTTATTAACAACGGAATTTTTTTTAAATTTAACAATTTTTCTACTGAAATACACGGTGTCCCAGGAAATAGCAACCCATTAAACATATAAATCGAAATATGTTTATATTGCTGAAATTTGTTCAAGCAGTCCTTTGAATGTAAAACATTTTTTTTCAGAAACTAATATTTTAGCAAATAAGTTAAAACATTTCTTAATTAGCCGCAAACGTAATGTTATTGCTATTACTTTTTATCATTACATTCTACTTAAGAGCTGTTTGTTTCATGTTGGATTAAAGTAAGCGTAAATCATGAGTTTAACTCGAATTTAACCTCAAGGTTACGCGAAATCACCCAGAAACGGTTGTTTCAAACGGTTTCATCATAATTTCATGCTAAATATGTGCCAAATATTGGATTAGGGCTGTTGCAATTGTGTAAACTAAAAATCATAGACAAATATACGCCAATATAATTTTGCACATGGCATCACGTCATTTAAATGTCATTTGACAGCACAATTTTTCAACACATGACGTTCATATCATTAACAATGCTGTTTTACTAAATAAGAAGTGAAGATGTTCACAAGAAGATGAAAGGAGACTTTCGGCAAAGAATATAATGCTTTGTAGCTTTGTTCCCGCCTAAATGCGTACTGCCCGACAGATTTTCGAAGCAGCTTCTAGAATACAATGATAATAATAATAAAAATATTTTTTTCTATTTTTTGTGCCCTATCTGTTCAAGGTCGCTAACTATCATGTTGGCTATGAGAACTTTACATATTTACTGCGGCCCGGAATAGGTCTACAGTAGTGATGTAACGAATGTCATTTTTTGAACATCGACATCCGCGAATGCGAATTCGAATACAAATATTGACTTTTTTTTTAATTTGGCGCCATTTATGTTTTCTTATAAAACATTAATTATTTATAGTTTGTTGTTGAAGAACATAGTTTTTGTTTGAATTTTGTTTATAGTATCGTTCAAGAAGATGATTACCTAGCATTAAAAACTGATTAAAGTTTCAGAGAAAAAATTGTTTTTGTTTGTTTACATTGCATTATTATATTTTTTGTTTTCTGTGTTCTAATGAGAAGTTAATTGTTATTTAGTAGTGATCTGGAATTTTAAGCTTTATTACCCAATGTAGAAGTAGATAGAAAATAAATAATACCAAATGATAAAGTAAAGTGAAAACTGATAATGTGATTACGAGGTAAAGTTACTTTTTCTAATTATAAAAAAATAAGAAATTAATGAATTTTTTTATTAAATTTTTTTATAATATATATTCTGACTTTCATTATTAACACCTATATATATTAAATAATTCACACGCTGATATTATTTACAGTATAGGAAAAGAGGCTCCCTCGTCAGACACAAGGGTTCTCTTTACTGATGAGGTCAACATGAACAAAATAGCTTAAAAAAATGTCGATGTAATTAGTTATTATATGAGATTGTAATGTATACCATATATTAAATAAATAAAAATAATACAAAAACTTTTTCATTTGGATGGTAAAATCCCAAAGAAATACTGGTATTGAGTACTTTAACGGTGGCGCTGCAGAAGGGAAGGTTTTTATGGGGTAATATAAGAATTTAATGTGTGTAGTGAGTGATGGGATGGCTTTGATAAAGGGAGGCGTGTGTATGCGGCAAACACCCACACTGACATAATTATACTTAAAAGCCTTGCCAAAGACATATTTATATCCGTCGACATTTATGTATTGAAGGGTAAGTGAAATGTAAAAGCCCGTTCATACACGTATGTCTTGTTTGTATATTGAAATTATCTGATGCAGACACGACTTTGTGTAGTGTCATTGGAAGTAACAAAGAGTAGAGAGAGCCATCCGTTGTCTCGTGTGCATAGTCGTGTTTAGAATAAAGTAAAAATATCATACCTATTTGGACCGGTTCTAGAAAATGGACTTTGGCGCAGACGTTACAACAATGAGTTCTATACTCTATTTAAGTATGTATTATCTAGTAAATGATACGTTAATGGAAATGGTTGACATTTTTATACTTAATTGATACATTTTGTTTGAACCATTGAACAATTGAATCAGACTGCTGTCCAGAAACACCAAGATATTAGTGTACAAAACGCTTATTAGGCCAGTGCTCACGTACGGGGCTGAAACGTGGGTACTAACTAAGAGGAATGAGCGAGCACTGGACGTTTTTGAAAGGAAAATTTTGAGGCGTATCTTCGGACCGGTTCTAGAAAATGGACTTTGGCGCAGACGTTACAACAATGAGCTCTATACTCCATTTAAGCCTATACGAGCCAAACGTCACAAAATATATAAAACTAGGAAGACTTCGGTGGCTGGGTCATGTGGAGAGAATGTCCGAGTATCGAGCACCAAAGCCCCTGCTGAACTTAAGGCCAATAGGGCGAAGGAGCTTAGGAAGGCCAAAATTAAGATGGAATGACAACATCCTCAAAGATATCTCTATCTCTGCCTTAGAGCTTCGGAACTGGAGAGAGCTGGCACTAGACCGAGATGAGTGGAGGAAAATTATTGAGGAGGCCAAGACCCACCAAGGGTTTTAGTGCCAAGAATGATGATGATCATACCTATTTGCATTGGATGGATGGCCCTCTTTTGTAAATAATTGTAATATTATGATGATCATGGAAGGTTATGCCCAATTGCCCATTCTTGGAACAACAAAGTTTTGACATTTCGGTAAAAATAATCTTTTTGTATCAAAATTCTTGTATTATTTTTAACTTTAAAATTATGTTAGAAACCTGCCTAATTCTTAGGTATGATTAAGTAGAGCTTGTAATATTTTTTAAGTTGGTAAAAAAATGTATAACTAAAGCTTATATGCGAGTAATGATATAATATATCCGAAAACAGTAATCGGTTTATTTGAATGGAAAAAAGTAACCCATAAAAACGAAGTTTATACAATACTCCCTTTCTCATTTTCGGGTTTCGAGTCTACCATATGCGTTGAAATATCCATACAACTTGTATGAAAAAAAAAAAAAAATTTGAAAAATCCAAAATTATACTATAATTATTAATTTTTTTTAACGAAAATTTGATAGATCTTCTTGATCGTCGCCACGAGTCTGCTTGCAAAGTTTCAGCTCGATTGGATCGCGGGAAAAGGGTTAAAAATCGATCCAAAGTTTTTTCGACGGCAAGCAAGCAAGCAGACGCCACGATTTAATATAATGTGCGATTAACCAAACTCCATCGACAAATCAAAAAAATTACGTTCAAATCATTAAATATTTCAAATTAATGTAAATGTCAGGTTGAACAACAACTCTGAACATAATCAAGGTTAATCACCTGATTCTATTAATATTTCTTTCACCGTCGTATATTCGTTGAAAATTTAATTTGATATTTATTTTTTACCATCACATTTTATATATCACACTTTTTTTACATAAGCTTATAACGCCCCACTAGGTTAAACCCGTTCTGGGGCAGTTATAATTAACAATTCAATATTTTAATAATGTAAAACAATACTATATAAAAACTGTATAAAAGAAAATAAATATAAAAGATAGGATGTAATTAAAGATTAAAGTAAGAGTTCTAATATATGCAGAGAATAAAAAATATGAAATACAAAAGAGTAGAAAAAATAAAATATTGGTTCATGGGTGGATCATACTTGAATTTTGAATGAATTTTTTAGCCATTTTATAATTTTATTTTTAAAATGGCTCAGTTTTACAGTTGCCTTAATTTCGTCAGATAGCTTATTAAAGACACGAGGGGCAATAAAATTTACGTGCCTTTGCCTAAAAGAGGTTTACATGTTAGACTCAACAAAATGAATATTTCTTCCTTGCCTCGTCTTACGTGTTTGTTGAGTTCTATTTTGTACAGTTTTGTCCTTGTACAATTTTGTAAGCATGAATTTTGTATAGCAATTCATATTGTTTTATATAACTTTTGAGCAAGCAATTTAGAAAGTAAATTGCCACCATGTCACAATTATAAACTTATTAGCCGAGCGACGATGGGCCGCACGTGCGAATGGCGCCTCTAAATTCAAAATCTTCAAAAAAATCATTGCAATCTGACTGAGAGAAGGAAATTTTTACTTTACTTTAGTTCACACTACAGAAGGATATCCTATTTTATGATTATTTTCACTAGTGATGCAGCGAATACTAATTTCACGAATACGAATATCAAGCCTACTTACTATTCGGCGAATACGAATACGAATACGAATAATTCAACAAGGTATTAAATAATACATCACTGTTTTTTTTTTACAAAGAGAATTAATATTTAAAATTTACCACCTCGGCAAATTTTTGTTCAAAACGAACAATATTTCTTTTATCCGTTTGTACATACCCAGCGAGTGGCCATGTTATTAGATTTAATTTGAAATTATTTTATAAGAGTTAAAACTTTTACACACAACGGAAATAAAATGGAACGAATAATACGTATTACAAAACAAAAACTACATGAAATGAGCACCTAACCTTATTAATAGCCCAACGAAAGTAGATGAAAGAACTCATGTTATGCTGTGCAAGTAACAATTGACAACTTGAAAACTCAACAAATCCATTCATTCAATTTTATGGGAATCCCCGATAATAGAGAGTCTAGGTGTGTTCGGATACACGGTGCACAGCCAAACCGTAATTCGCGTTGCGTTCAGTTATAAATAGTTTGTTTTTCGTACATCATATTCGTGACGATATTAAGCGAATACGAATATTAGGTAAATACGCTAATCACTAATTTTCACTGCCAAGACGTAGGAAAATTTCTTTTAATATTTTCTTGATGACCCAGGAACGAAAAATGAATAGACGTTGTTCCTAAACCTTACAAAATTATTATTTCATATCGACTATTAAAATGTTTAACCACAAAATTATTGCCCTATCCCAAGAATAAATGCTTTTTTTATTTTTATTATCTAAAAAAATTCACATTTTCATCTTCGCAATCTTCCCATCGAATCGTAAATCAGCGTCGTTACAGAGATTACGAAAGAAACGCGATTTTTATTGGGCCATCACGACAAAAATCGACTTACCACAATCGTTTCGGCTTGAACTTCAATTTTATTGCAAGTTTTCGCGTGACTAAATAATCGGAGTACAGTTACGTGTGCACTGTTGGTTTAATATCCGTTTCCTAGAGTTCAGCCAAAGTTGATAATATCTCATGGCCATAATGAAATGGACACAATCGACTGCCACAAGGAAGCGATCAATACATTATATTTTGTTCCGCGCCGTCGGCCTTCGGCTATTTTAAAACTATTTAATCTATTTCATTTTCGCGACGGCCTCACAGCTGAGGCGCTCGGCTTTGTGTCGTTTTCATTTTTGCTGAAAAATTATGCTCACTTGGTAACAATTGGACAATTATTGAAATAAACCAACTATTAAAAATAATCAATTAATGTATATTATAGATGTCTCAAAGAGACATCTATAATATACATTATTTTAGTATTTTTTAAAGGGAGAGTAGGTATAGAAGTCTTTTTTTTTTTGGAGTCCATAGGACTCGCGACCTATCGTACCGTTGGCTTGGGTGATCACTTTACACATATGCAACGTTCGCCATTTCCACCCATGATAGAATACCATGTCTATTAATTTTTTGAAGTTGTATATAGAATAGTGTGTATATATATATAATATATAATATATATGTATATATATACATATAGGAGTGCTGAGATGGTTTGGTCATGTGGAACGTATGAACAAGAAAAGGATGGTTAAGAAAATATATGAGGCGAGTGTTGAAGGCAACAGGAATAGAGGGCGTCCGCGAAAGACCTGACACGATCAGGTACTACAATTACTTGAGTATGGCCCTGTTAAAAGCCGCAACAACCGTAGAACGTGTATGAGAAGATGTATGAATGTGGCCGAAGCAAAAGTGGTGTGCCAGGATAGAAGAGTGTGGCGTTCAATCCTCTCTGCCTACCCCTGCGGGGAAACGGCGTGATGGTTAGTTAGTTAGTTAGTAAGTTAGTTAGTTAGTATATATATTTAAATTTTTGCGCCACGTTTCACACGCGAGTTCTAACGACCCCCACGCGGCTAGCAAAGCTTTTTCCTTCCCCTTGAATAACCACAGATGTCGCTAAATGAGACATCTATATTTGATTTTGGAGTTTTTTTAGCTATATACTTTATCTTGTCTAATGGAATTCATCCGAATTTCTATCATTATACTATTTTTACCAGTATTTTCATTCAGAATATTTTGAGTATGTCCAAATTTTTCAGAACAGAACTGGATTGTTTGTCACAGGGACATCAATAATCAATTAATGTATATTATAGATGTCTTACAGAGACGAAACTGTATTTTTTCAAGGGAGAGTAGGTATAGAAGTCTTTTTTTTTTTTTTTGGGGCCATAGGACTTACGACTTTTAATATTTTAATTAGTTATCTTCTGTCGAATAAAATTACAGTATAATACGAGATATTTTCATAACTGGGCTAGATTGCGCAATACGCACACCTTCACGGATATTAATCAATTTTTTTTCACACGTAAAGTCGAGTGTTCTGATTTCAAAAATGATATTTGTGTACGGCGGAACCAAGTATAAAAAATATTATCAAAGTTCATACTTTCGTAATTTTCACCTTATAAATCTGACAGTTGCATGTTTTATCTGTGACACGAATGACGCCTTACCGTAGACAATGGATAAATATTGATTGAATGGATGAATTTATTTTTAGGTTAGGTTAGGTTATTTAATTTTATTGCAAATTTATTTTTAGGTTACGTTATGTTAGGTTTGGTTAGGTTAGGTTAGGTTTGGTTAGGTTAGGTTAGAATGGGTTAGGTTAGGTTATTTAATATTATTACAAATTTATTTTAGGTTAGGTTAGGTTTGGTTAGGTTAGGTTAGGTTAGGTTATTTATTTTTATTGCAAATAAATTCATCTTTTTAATTAATATTTATCCGAATTCTATGGTAAGGCATCATTCATGTCATAAATAAAACATGCAACTGTCAGATTTATAAGGTACAGTATTTCGCTAAAGTAAATGGGCCTCAGAGCCTGTTGTAAAGTTAAAATTTAAAATAAAATATTTGTCAGGCTTTATCTGACCTACACCTATCGATTCGAATCCGTACCGAAAGACATAGTTTTATTCGAAATAAACATGTTTTGTTTTGTTGACATAATTTTACTTAGCAGGTTGATTCCTGACTATGTTATAAGTCTAAAATGTTCAAGCAACCATGGCCTAATATCAATAGTTATGGAGATATGCTATATCAAAGTATGCATTTTTTTTTCAATATTTCTTATTTATTTTTTGAAAAAAGTTGAACTATCATTACAGTATCTTATTTTGACTATGAAAAATTCATTCGCTTTAATACATGTCGAATAAAATGATAAAAACATTGCAAAAATTGAAAAAAGTTTTTTTTACAAGGTTTTTATCATTTTATTTAAGTTGTACTGAAGCAAATTAATTTTTCATAATCGACATAAGTTAATGCAATGATAGGTCAACTTTTTTCAAAAAATAAGTAAAAAATATTGAAAAAAATGCAAACTTTGATATTGCATATCTACATAACTATTGATATTAGGCCATGGTTGCTTGAATATTATAGACTCATAACATAGTCAGGAATCTACCGGCCAAGTTTCTGCTGCTAGCTCTGGTACACACCCTGTATATATATATATATATATATATATGTATGTATTATTACCGGTGCTTATACATGTATTCATAAACATAGAAATACAGTTAAAATCAAATCTGTTACGGAACCTCAATTATAAGGTTTTTATAGCGAATAGAAAAGGATGGCTAGATAAGGTTGCCTATTAAAATTTGAAATATTTTCCAAAAGTGTTAATTGAAGTACGCAATAAAGCTCGAATAGATGTAATCGCTCGTTTATTTGGGACAATGTTGGTAATTTGAAGCAGTTAGGACAAGAATTATGATTGTAGTTCCGTAAAATGATCCAGTTAAGGGGAATTTAAGCCTTATTATTTAAGGCCAGTGTTTAATGGCGCTTGTACGAATTTATCCCCCAATCTTAAAACGTTTCTTAGGTCTTAATAGTACAAGGAGAACTACAAATTTAGGACACTACATTTTACAAGAAACTCTGTCCATAGATATTCGGGGGCAAAGGTGAGCGTCGGTGGTCACCAATTTGTGGTGATCGATGAATGAGGAGGAAGTTGCTTTATGGTCACCACCCGTTATGTAACAATTCTCCAAAGTCTTGGAATGTTTGATTGATTTATTTGCTGATAAAACAATTACAAGTTGTACATAATTACGATGATAAGACTCGACGGAACAGAGCCTCCGACCTGCGCCGGGGGTGGTTGAGAGACTGACATGCCCGTACACGGCGTTGGCTATTTTTATATGTTTTGGGAACAAAGAACTCTCTTGAAGTCTAGCTGCATGCGTGTGCTGACGATGCTCTGGGCATCGACCTGTGTGGATATCTCGTGTACCTATATTACTCGACCTATATTATTTATGGGATGTGACGCCATAGATATTTGTACAAATTTTTTGGTCACGTGAACTTTGGTTCAATCTCAGTTGCTACCATATCAATAATAATAATATTCAACATATTTATTTTTCAATTTAATTAAAGTTTTATTTAATCAAGAAAGTAAACTAAACACGAACTTAACTGGAATAGTATTATGTACATAATTTGGACTAATTTCACACTCTTTACTGGAGAATCTTCCGCTTGTTTGAAATACTTTACACTCGTATTATTACACTTTATCTATTTTAGTTGGTCGCTTATAATTCGCACTCGCCGCTTTCGTTTCTATTGAATAACCTAACTAACTCTGTTGTCGTTCCGTTTATATACAGTTTAGGGTTTCCAGACGTTTCACGAATTTAGTCGCCACAAGACCCTTCTAGTAATTTCCAATCAACTGTAAAACGCCCAGAGCACCAGGGAATCCTCGATTATACGTAATTATTTCTATTTCTACAATCCCATGATAATATTGTAGTTTTTAATTTTTAATAATATTTGCGTAAAGGCGATGAGCAACTTTTCAAATTTGATAGATGCGGTGGTTGATATAGGTGGAACTGTTGAACATTGTGTAAAGGGATCACTAAAGCCAGCCAAAGAAAGGCAGGCCGTAAGCCGGCAAGCACCCAGACATCCATACTTACTTTTTCTTCTTCTTCTTCTTCTGCCCCTTATCTTATTGGGTCGGGGTCCCTGCACCGCATAGGAGGTTCCAACTCTTCCTATCTTGGACTTCGCACTCCACGTAAGCCTAATTTAGTTGCAATTCGCTTCACAGCAGTCCTCTAAATATTTCTGCCAGCTCCTCCTAGGACGGCCTATTGGTCTTATGCCCTCTGGTCTTGCCTGGAATATCCGCTTTGGTAGTCTATCTGCCGACAATCGCAAGATATGTCCCAGCCACCGTAATCACTTTCACTTTCTCGATAAATGTAAATAAGGGTTTCACATCGAGACATTCTCTTATTTGCATATTTCTGGTTCTGTCCCTTCTGGTTTCGGTGGCCTGTAGCATTGAGCGGTTCTTTGGGTCAAGATCCAGTGCTCGTGGCCGTGCACCAGGGTTGGCCTGAAAACTGATTTGAATACTGCCTACTTTGCTCGCTGGCTGAGCTCCGGGATTATATTCCTTGGCTCCAATCCTCCTATCTAGTTCACTTTCTTGCTTTCCATCCTGCGAGTTTACACCGAGGTATTTGAAACTGTTTAGAGGTCTATTCCATACTTACTCTCTTATTTAGAATATCTTCGTCTATGTGAGACATCTATAATATATTTTGAAAATTACAGGTATTATTGGTTTGGCAGACCTGTGTTACTGCGTGACTAAGGAAAGGTTAAATTAAATATTTGGCTTATTTATTTACGAACCAAATGGGAAAGTTAGGAAAGTTTTTTTTCTTTTTTTGAAAAAATAGAGATACGTAAAACGGATTACGTGTCAAATCAATATGCAATGCTTGTGCTATGAAAGTATGACTAACTTGCTGGTCTGGCGTGAGGTTCGAACTCGCGACCTTTGGATCGGGGGGGGGGGAGCACGAGTTCAACAGTAATAATAATAATATTTGGATTACTTATATAGCGCCGTTTTCGCGAATACTCACCTCAAGGGCGCTTTACACAGAAAAAATATTATCTTACAAAACAACTTACTGCTAAAAAAGAAAAAAAACTTATTTACTATTATTTATTCACTAGGTGGCATGCAAGAAATGGAATTAAAATTGAATACTATAATAGTTGGGAGTGCCTAAAAGAATTAAGTGTTTTTGCGGAGTGCACAATAGGAGTGGAAAACATTAGCTAGCGTTGTTGTGGTCAGATTCTATAGGTTTTTATAGGATTGTCTAAATAAATGCGTCTTAAGTTGTTTTTTGAACTGTGGTAAGCTGTCTGTTTGTCTCAGTTTATTAGGTAGCTACTCTTAGTTAGGTTAGGTTTTACTGGTGTTGCTGCGCCAGTTGAGTTAAAACTATATTAAAAATATTAAGATCAAAGTCGTCTAATAAACCGTTTAGATGAGTGGGTGTCGTGTCGCGCGATAAAACACTGCAGTGACAGCTTTAATTACGACAACTTGACGGGGAAAACACTAAAGGCCGGATTAAGTTAACTTAAAGTAAAGACTTAGAAAGCACTAACTCCGCTGAAATAACTGAGGCACTGTAAGCCGTGATAATATTATGAACGATTACAAGTTACAAGAATGGGTCGTTAACCTCCCCGGCGCAGCTTGCCAACAAACTTATGAGGCAATCAAAAGCGATACAATGGGTTAACTGAGATATTAACATTTCGGATTAACAGGACTGTAAGAAGTATCGCATTAGGTTGTATTAAATGAATACGATTAATTTATTATTCACTGCCGCGTTGTATAATCTTCAAAATTCATTGAGTTATTCGCTAAAAGAATAATTCACTAAAAAAATCGTAAAAAATTTAAAAATTAAAAAAAGTTAAATGTTATTGTTTTATCGTTTACAACATACTAATATGTATCACCAGTATCATTTCCAACCAAGTATCTCAAATACTCGCCGAGAAATTTATCATAATATTTTTAAAATTTCAAAGTTCAAAAAAAAGAAGAAGAAGTACTAAAATGTGATTCTAATTTTAGTTTTACGCCAGCATCAGGGTCTTTCATAATCTGTTTTTAAAATTAAAATATTCATTGTACTTTCAGAAGAAAACGTGATGAAAGGAAACGCAAAGTTTGCAAAAAGTACGTAAAAACGAAATAAATTTTTAAAAAATAAATTAATAATTAGATTATATGCTTTACATAATTATCTATCTTTTTACCGATTCGAATTTAAAAATTTTGAAAACTGACGAAAATATGCAAGAAAAACTGATTTTCGCTCAAACGGGTGTAGAAAAAGAAGAAGAAGAAGAAAAATAAAAGCTCAAAATTTGGATGCGGAAATCAATTGTCTTTTATATTCTTTTTACAAAATATTTTTATCGCGTATACTCGCAGAGAAAACCGCAAAAATGCGCGCAAAAACGGAGAAAAAAACGGAAAAAAATCGAAATGTAACTTTTGGTTGCAAACATTTATATGAACATATATCGCGGAATATGCACTATTTTTTTAATATATATTAAGCCTTCATACAGAAGAGGAAAAAATATTCTTCGAACAGTTAATCTAATAGCTGATGTTTCAAGAACTCTAAATATGCCCCGTGAAACCAGTGAAAAATATCACAAAGTTTCTAGAAACAGCTTATATTTTCAATTAATTTTCCTCTATAATCTCCCTCCGTGTTTATTGAAAGTATACTGTACTAGTGCGCAGAGCTGCGCAATACTCGAGTATTTATATTCCGATCCTGATGGCACGCATCAGTTGCGTTCAGCATATCTTACTAGCACGCAAAAATCGAGTATATTTTCAAGCACCGCATACAAAAATTACAACTGGAAGACATACTACGTTGGTACCACTCCGCAACAGCCGAATATGCTTTCCAGGCGCACGTTTTGCCCGTGAGGATGGATCCCTTTCTTTTGCAAGGAAATTAGGATAGTTATATATCGTATTTTTCTAAAATAAAATAAAATAAAATTAACAGAATAAGGAAAAGTTTTTCTTTTTCTTCTAGGACTGATTTTAACGGAGTTAGGAGTATGCACGCGAAATTTTGAAAGTCGACGCGAAGGTCTCCTGATCGTAACTGAAGGAGCTGCATTGACGTTTTCTGGAATTTCAGAGTCCAACCAGATCTAAGTCACTATTGACCATTCCACTGCAGTGGATTTCCAAACTGCAGATTGAAGATTGAGGCTGGATTCCAGTATTTTGGAAGCACCTTTCAGAGACGCTTTCAATATAGAAAATGACATCAAAATTTGAAACAATAAGATATGTTGAAAGAAATGACGAAGGCCGTCAACCGGTGGAATCCAAAAGGAATTAAGAGGCCGTCCAAAAACCCACTGTATTAACGAAATAATCAAATTATACGGAAAAACGTAGCAGCGAATAGCAATGGACAGAGAAAAAAGTAACCCATAAAAACCAAGTTTTTATTATACTCCCTTTCTTTGTAAAATATAACAACAATTAAAGACGAATTAAAACATATAACATAACACTAAACTTACAGTAATTTAATATATTTCTAAAATGTCACATGTTTTGAGCTTTGATATGACACTTCATGCTTTGAAGATTAAATTCTAAAAACATTTGTCAGTCAATTTAATCAAGATTTTGATATATTTGTGAATTTTGCTGTCATCTGTGAACCAATTGTCTTAAATTTTTTAAATTCGTAGTGAAGTAGGTACCTATTACATATGCCGATGGAGTAATTCAAATTTTAAATATTCCGTGACGTCGTCAGGGCGCTGTTGTATGGTTTCCAATTTTAAAAAATCAATTAAATTTTCTAAAAATCCAAAATTATACTATAATTATTATTTTTTTAACGAAAGTTTGACAGATCTTCTTGATCGTCGCCACGAGTCTGCTTGCAAAGTTTCAGCTCGATTGGATCACGGGAAAAGGGTTAAAAATCGATCCAAACTTTTTTCGTCAAGAAAACAAGCAAGCAGACTCCACGAGTTAAAAGAAAGAAAGTAAAAATGGAAGGCAACCGGGGAGGCCTTCGTCCAGCGGCGGACAGAAAATGGCTGATAAAGTAAATGATGACTTATTTTATGGTTTGGTTTACGTCCGTCTTGACGAAGTGTAATCGAAATCGGACGATTAAACGATAGTATAAGTAAGTTACTTGTTTATGTAATCACTATTTAACCCCCAACCAAACCACAACGCTGTAAACATTAAAAATAAATAAAAATAATCCTAGTTTCGTAATTTAATTCTAAATAAATTTATGATTATTAGAGAACATAAACAAAACTGTTAAAACGGAACACCCAATTTATATTTTTATTTAACGTTCGTAAAATATTTTTATGATGACGGACGACTTTTTTCACTCGTAATTAAAAAACGCCCTGTAATTATTTTTAATAATGCCTTATTTTATAGTATCCTAACACTAATCATAAAACTTGTTTAATTTTATTTCCTAGCCAGACAGCTTCAGCCTTTATGGCCCGTCAGACAATTAGGCGCTGGAGGTACTCACCGCGCGAGGTGTATTACCTTTAATTGGATTCTTGCCTACTTAACTTGGAAATTTTAATTGTTTTTTGTTCACGCAGACAACAGCTGACAAGACCCGCGTACTCAGAACTCTTTACAACTCCTTGGTGCGGAGTAGACTCGAGAGTGGCTCGATGATCTGGGGGCCACATGAGGCAAGTACTCTCTTATGGTGAAGAAAGTCCAAAAGAAGTTTCTGAGATATCTCTACATGAGAGAGTACGGGCATTATCCTTGGCTTTACCCAACCGAGTTTCTCCAGGGTATGCTTGGCTACAATAGTTTAGAGACTAGAAGGAATGTGTATTTGATTACACATTTTTATCGATTGTTGCGCGGTATGATCGATAATCCTGAAATTATGCAGAGCATTGGTTTGTATGTTCCTGATAATTACACTAGACATCGTCAGCATAGATTGTTTCACATTCCAATATACAGGACCAACCTGCCGATGGTTATGCCTGTTGGAAGAGCCACAGCTATGCTGAACAAAATCGCTTTGGGTATTGATATATTCCATGTGTCTGAGGGGGTTTTCCGAAGCGGGATTCTCCTACACCTTTGACCAGATTTTATGTTATTTTTAATTTATTAAATATTTTCATTTTTGATATATACTTCCTAATATGTATGCCTTAAACATTTTGTTTGTCATGTACATATTATCATGAAATAAATTGAATTGAATTGAATTGAAGATTCATGTCCGTGGCTCCTGGGCGAGTCCATGTTAATAGAGTTTTAACATTTGAAAATATCCTTAACGTGTGCTCGCACAAGAGTATCAGAGCTAGTCCAGTTCCTATTTAAATTCGTCATCATCATCATTCTTGGCACTACAACCCTTGAAAGGCCTTGGCCTCCTCAATAATTTTCCTCCACTCATCTCGGACTAGTGCAGCTCTCTCCAGTTCCGAAGCTCTAAGGCAGAGATGTCTTTGAGGACGTTGTCACTCCATCTTAATTCTGGCCTTCCTAAGCTCCTTCGCCCTATTGGCCTTGAGTTCAGCAGGGACTTTGGTGCTTGGTGCTCGGACATTCTCTCCACACGACCCAGCCACCGAAGTCTTCCCAGTTTTATAAATTTTGTGACGTTTGGCTCCTTAAGTAGAGTATAGAGCTGATTGTTGTAACGTCTGCGCCAAAGTCCATTTTATAGGACCAGTCCGAATTTTCCTTTCGAAAACGTCCAGTGCTCGCTCATTCCTTTTAGTTAGTACCCACATCTCAGTTGCGTACGTGAGCACTGGCCTAATAAGCGTTTTGTACACTAATATCTTGGTGTTTCATATATATATATATATCTCTTGTCATACCAATTAATTAGTTTGTAACTACACGCATTGACTACTCGATTGGGGGATATATATTCACTGTGTGAATTACAATCGAATACTTTGTAGACTGTGTTCGTGTATTGCGCAGTAATTATTATGTTGATTGTTCTGAATTCTATTAAAAAAATTGTAATATAACTTCTGTTCGCCGATCTAGGTGCACAATACACCTTTTTAAATATTAAAAAGGAAAATGTACTGCGGGTAAGAGCTGTCCCATTGGTCGAGAAGTAGACTGTGTAAGAAGAATGTGAAACAGACTGTGAGATACATAATAATTATAATATTTTTATAATAACTCTATTAACCACATAACTTACGTTTAAAAAACCACAATATATCCCCAGTATAATATAACCTAGCATAGTATGTCCTCAAAATGCAAACATTAAATTATCAAAGATACCAACATGTGTTTGGGGTGTTTGTAATGGGAATATTGAAAGGAGAGGAAGTGAATTGGTGAACGTGATATTTTAATGCAGAACAATGCCCGAGTTCAGATTTATTTTCATTTCTAAACTTTCAAAATTTATTCAGTTAGTTACCTTTACGCGACGGGATTGAGAAATTACCTGTTACTTGAATAAAAATAACGGATATTATCCACGACGTGGTTCGCGAATTCGGAAATGTTATTACTAGTTAGACAACGACGATGCTCTTTTAGTCTAATATTGATACTTCTAGAAGTTGGTCAGATGTATTTATTTACTATTACAATCAGTGCATGAAGTTTCGTAAACTCCTCTTTTTTTTTCTCTGAAATGAAGAGTAAAGCCATGTATTCACTAGGGGACAAATCGCGAAACATTCCGCTCGGCATGTCGCATCAACATCTACGCTCATGTTTCGGGGACAATGACGCGGTCATTTGACGTGTACACACCGGGACTCGCATATCTTGTCGCGGAAATGTCACCCGATGAGATTACGATGACAGCTGCGGTATCTCATTTGGCGAAAACGGGGTTCCGCGCAATTCGAAATGTTTTTTTGGGTCGCAATTTCAAATTAACGAGGTTTTACTGTAGTAAATTAAATATTATTAAAAACAAGGTCCTTTTTGCAAATAATTATTGTTTTCCAGACGTTGCGGAAATATATCGCTCTATGAGGTTATGATGACAGCCGCGTATCTGTTTATGTTAATGAGTTTATCGAAAAGTAAGAGGAGAAAAAAGAGGAGAATGCGAAATTATATACTGCAAAGAGAAAGAAGGACGGACATTCTATGCGATCTTCGATCGATACAGCTCGATGAGTTCAAGAACGATTTCGTTTCCCCGCATTGTCATCTTGACAGATACAGCGCATGCGTATTCACTTGTAAACATACCACGTGGTACTGACGCTCCGCGGAATGTTGCAGTGAGTACGCTCGGGTACCGTGCGCATGGCAACGTTGCCACGGCACGTAGAATGCCGCGCTATGTTGTGCGCGAGGTCGCGGAACAGTGCACGACGTTGCAACGTCACGTAGACTCTGTGCCGCGCATGCTGTTGAGGGACAATTTGTCCCCTAGTGAATACATGGCTTTAGCGCAACAGTCCATTGTTGGGAATCGCCCTGAGATCACTTTCTCATGCAGCCGAGCGGAGGAAGAGGTCGCCGGCAAAGGTCAGCCATCGCAGACTGTCGCTGGAAGCATCTCCCCAGCAATACCGCTCTGCACGTCAACGTGGTTCATATATTGGTCCGACAATGATGGCACAACTCTGTCTAGCATCGTGTCACAATATTTCGTGAATTTTTGGTCACAGTTATTTACGTACAGTACACAGTAAACGCTATTGAAACATCAGATTTTTAATTCTTTTTGAAATGGATGTACAATTTTGAAAACGTATTATTATGACACGAGTACATCAATATTTTCTACTACTTGTAAACTGAGCCTGAAGTTTACTTAATTTTATTTATGTATATGATTCAAACCTAAAACTCTTGGGTGACAAGCAGAGCCGCCAGGTGGGCGCAGAAGAAAAACCTTTTTTAAGCTTTTTTCTTAAGGAAAAAAAATTGAAATCCACTTTTTTACTTAGTGGAGATATCTATTGTTTATTTGATAGTTTTGTAGCCTTAGTAATGAAATACTTATTAAGTACTAAATAAAAATATTTCCCAATAGTAATAATTTCATTGTCTATCTATTTATTTCTCCGTAACTTCCTGTATTTTCTTTTTTTTTTTAATAAATATATACTTATTCTTTAGGAACCAACATGTAAAAGTACCGTCATCTTTGACTTCTGTTATATAAAAGTAAGTCACAAGATTTTTTATCAATCTGTCAATCTGATCATGCCACGTCTTCCGTGGTCGCCCTCTCTCCTTCTGGCGCCGTTCTCTACACAAATCAACACTGCTTGTCCGATTCAACCCAAATTTTTCAAACATATGCTTTAGGACCCGGCGAGTAACATTGGAGACATTTTCCTCCTCCCTTTGTATGTATGCTGTGAATGTAATGCTGGCTGTAGTGTGGTAGATTGAATAAAGAAAGGAGTGCTGAGATGGTTTGGTCAAATAGAACGTATGAGCGAGGTAAGAATGTTAAGAAAATATATGAGGCGAGTGTTGAAGGCAACAGGAATAGAGGGCGTCCGCAAAAGACCTGGCAATATCATATACTACAAGTATTTGAGCATTTCTTTCTGAGCTTCTATGAGAAGATGAATGAATGTAGCCTAAGCAAAAGTGGTGTGCCAAGATTGAAGAATATGGCGTTGTATCCTCTCTGCCTACACCTGCGGGAAAACGACGTGATGTTTAGTTAGTTAATTAGTATTTAGGATCCGGCAGTTAAAAAATGTGACCCCCTCCCCCTTTACCCTACCCCCTTGATATAATTCTGTAAAAATCTACATCATTTGACCGAACTGCCTCAAATTTTGCTATTATTTAGGAGCCGGCGGGTAACAAAGGCGATATTTACGCCCTCCCTCTGATATATATTCTGTACAAATATACAACGTTTGACCAATCTGACCCAAATTTTGCGTACTTATTTTTTAGGACCCGGCGGGTAACAAAGACAACTTTTCCGTCTCCCTTTTTACCCTATTCCCTCACCTGATATATTTTTTGTACAAATCTACACCGTTAGTCGATCTGACCCAAATTTTTCATTGCCACAATTCATTCTTGGACATCCCATCCATCCCAGCCTAGATTAAATGGAAACATTATTTTTATTAGAGACTTGTGTCCCCCCACAAACTTGTTTTTATCTAAATCTAATTAGAAATTTTTTATGTGTAGTATTTGAAATCAAACCAATTTTGAAAGCGGAATAATGTTTTCATTTTATTTTTAATAATGATATCAGCAATCATGCTAATTTTAAAAATGGGAGAGAAAGTTACGGACGTTACAGGAACTTACGGGACAGATAGACAACGAAATTATTATTATTGGGATAATATATTTATCATGGTAGAAAAAATTTAAAAAATGAAAAATCTTACATATCTGTTTGTACATATGTTAAATACAAATATGAAAAACGTGACTCTCCGATCTATTATAAAACCGGATACCTATAAGGCAAGTGACAGGTGAAACAAGTAGTAACAACATCAGCCTCTTAACTGTTCGCCCACCAATATGCTTGATTAACTTTTTTTGTTACATTTTTCGTTGTTCATATTTTTTTCATTGCCGAGAAATCGTATATTATACATTAAAACAAACAGTTTTACATACAATAAACTGTACTTGTTATTTATAATATAAGTATACGTTTAAGTTAGTTAGTAGCTTGTTGGTGTAGTGGTCATGACGCTAGCCAAGTGGTCTGGTGGTCGGTGGCTCAAGCCCCATTCCAGGACACCAGCAAGATAATCCTATTTTCATAGCACAAGCGTTTTGCTTATTTTAAAGATAGCAAGATTATTAATGCGACACGCATTCCATGTTCGCGTCTCTATTATATATATATATATATATATATATTTTTTTATTTTTTTTTTTAAAAATAGAGATGTGAACACGGAATACGTGTCACATCAATATTCTTACTATTTTCAAACTAAGCTAAACGCTTGTGCTATGAAAATAGGACTAACTTGCTAGTCTGGAGTGAGGTTCGAACCCGCAACCTTTGGATCACGAGGCCAGTGTCCTAACCACAAGACCAACAAGCTACTCATTTTATATATACATTTTTTTACATATATTTTACATATATATATATATATACACACTATATATTAGGGCTTAGCAAAGACGTAAACCAAATTTCCGTCATTTTTTAATGATTAAAGCTAGTTTAATAATAAGAAAGAAAAAAGTTAGTTTAACACCCTAGGTATTTAAATATCTTTTCCGTAATAAGAAGGTTTAGCTCCTAAAAATATGATTCAACATATAATATATAGTACCTATGTTCTTTTTCTATTATTTTATGATTTTTTTCTTGAAACGTGGCATATTATTAAACTCGTATGTGGGATAAATAATAGGGGAAACATAGCCCATAAATTAGGCTATTTCCTATAAAATCTCGAATTCAGTACATTATAAATCGATAACTGCATTCATCTTTTATTGTACTTTTTTAATGATGATTTCAATTTGCTATTTTTCTTATCCTATTAGCCATTCTGTCAGTGACCTCACCGGGAATCGAACCCGGAACCCTTGGTATGAGAAGCCAGTGTCATATCCACTGGGCTACGAGGGCCGCCGTTGTGCGTTGTCGTCGTGCAAAATTGTTTTCGTAAATTATTATTATAAATTTAATGAGTTGATTCTTATTCTATTTTCTTTAATCTAATTTTCTGAATATTTTACGTTATTTAATAAAGACAAAAAAATTGTATTTGACAAACTCGTGTTTTCATACATGTGTGTATAGTTCGCTACCCCTGGTGCGCCGCAACGCGAAGTCTGTCAATATACATTATACGAATCCGAATGATAAACTTCCGTCGACAGAGTATCTGGGAAACCGCTAACATTACAGAAATGTCTTTTACCAGACTACATCTAGCGGAATGTTACGTGTGAGATAATACACACGTAACTGTGCGGTTATTATCGCCGAGAGAGAGACGAAGAGACGGGAACGGGCGGGGGAACGAAGAAGACACAGGAGGAGGCGCGGTGGTGGCGCAGAATACCGTCTGCCGCTACAGTCACGAGTTTCTCTTTTACGTAACCAAAACATGGGAACTTCTAGAACGAAGTTGCGCCGTAGAAATGGCACACGTTCCAAATAAACATAATAACCTTTACCCGTTGTCACTGCCGTTTGTACTCCTAAACACCGAACACCAATCTTCGGAGTGTTAGTCTGCATTCACTGTGACGAATTTATGGTACGCGATGGTTTCGTTTGATAATGAACAGGAGAATTCAGACTATTAAATTAGAAATTACGTAAATTAAATTCAGTAAATAATATACACATGACAAACTTAAAATTAATGGGCACATATTATTACATTTATTTAATTGTCAATAACCACGGATGTCCCGAAGCTAGTAATAAAAATGACGGGGGAGTCTTTTTCATTCATTTTTGTAAAGAAAATATTCTATTACTTTGGGTTAAATCCTAACAGTTAACAAGCGACGTCAAAACGTGCATTTTTTCAATACTTCTAACTTCTAACTAATGTTATAATTAAAAATTCATTCGCTTGTCGCGTATGATATATGTCAAATAAAATTATTCTTTTAGGGTTTTCATATTATCAAAAACCCGCTGCTTGCAGATAAGTAACGCTATTTAATTATTCGCACTAATTGTCACTCGACAATCTTCCACTTGTCTGTGGAATACTGTATTACAGAGCGAGAAAATTTATGTATAATTTAGAGTTTTTATAGACTAAAAATTGTAATAAGCTGTTTGTATTTGTACTAATATAAATATTGTTGTAATATAAATATTGTTGTACTAATATAAATATTGTACTAATATAAATCAAATACAAAATACAAAGAAAAATACACGTTAACCATTGTAAGTTTAAATTAAATTTAAGACGTACTTGTATACGAGTACGTACTCGTAGTTTTTTTTAAATTAGAATTTTATTATTTCCGTTTATCAACTTTTTATGTTTACAATGAATCCCAAAAACCTTTACCTTAAAACCTGTTTTTTTTTTCAAAATGAGGGAACAGAGAATGAACACAAAATTGAAAAAATCGAAGGTGATGAAATTAATTATACAGAACAAATTAATTACAGTCTAGGATAGAATAAGAAGAATAATAATCTACGCCTATGTTTATGCGACCAAAAATAGACAATCTTCCATTTATCACGATCCGCGAAAGACTTGGCAAAACTAGGTAAATCTGTTTATATATAAGTAAATATATTTTAAAAATATAGAGTCAATTCCGCAGATTTATTATTTAAAGAATGCAATGTCCTAATTTAGTCGACTATATAAAAACATCGCATTGCTACAAATATACTAAAACACAAACGTATTGCATAGTTAATGAAATCAAACTCATAGTTATTAATAAAAATAATAAAGTTCTGGTAACTGTTGAAATTAAAAATATACTTGTTCCCTTACACAAATTTTATGATAGGACGGAAACCACGAAAAAAAAATATTTATAACTTTCTTAACAATTTGATAATACAGAAAGAAATATTTGTAACTTACTTAATAATTTGATGTTGAAAGAAAACACGAGAGACAAAATTTGTGAAGTTTAAGTAAAAAGCCTAGGCAGAAATTCATAATATCGTTTTAGGGCAATAGTACAAATATAAATCGAGAAACGAAAGTCTAAAGATATATCTTATCCAGACGAAGGGCCGGGGCCTACATACATACATACATATATTATATATAAAAAAGTTATATTCTTACTTCTGAACTCGAGTGAATGTTGTAACTTACTATCATATTAGAACGAGAACAAAAGATATGACAAAGCGGCGGATAGATACCACGAAAGGTTCGTTCTCCCTTCATAAAACTAAGAAGTAATTTTTAAATCAATTTAAATATAGGCGGCGGATAGATAACATGAAAGGTTCGTTCTCCCACCATAATATAAAACTGAGAAGTAATTTATAAATCGATTTAAATATAATATGCACCTTATAAGTATGCCAGTTTTTATTTTATTCCTTTATTCCTTCAAAACAAATACAGTCAGGGAGGCATTATTGTACACGGAAATTCAATTAGCGTCATTTTCAATTTGCGTCAATCACTCGTGTAGCAAATTATTTCCAATAATTTAAAACCCGCCGTGACGCCGTTTTCCGGTCCACTAGTCGGGCTGGATGTGCCTTATTTATGGTAAATGACCAGTTTACAGGCACGAAGATTCATACCTCTCATTGTTGATTCACAATAAATTATAAACCATTGTGAATCTTAAATGTCACGGTCGTAAAGAAGTCTCAGTTTCCATGTCACGGAAAGAATTTTAAGTATTTAACGATATAATGTGCGCTCATCTCCACATTTCTCGAAAAGGTCTTTATGTAGGAAGTAGGTAAAATAAATATTTTATATATAAATATATATATTCATCAATTTTAACCTATCTAGAGTTTAATTGTAAATTAACACATGTTTGTAGTTATAATTTTTGGGTGAAATTTTAGTATGCTACGAAATGCGCACACATCATGTGCTGGAAATGTCACACCACGAAGTTATTTAATACATCTGTTTTTAACTTTATTATCGCCATCCGGCAAAATCTTCCCGATGGTTTTTAAATCTCGGTTCATTCTCTCTCGTTCGACGTTCGTCTCTTCGCCCACGTGGAGCGAAGAGACGAACGAATCCGCGAACATCTCTCTCCTTAGTTGTCAGCGGCTGGTTTGTTTCGTGGTTCCCCACGTTCAAATAGTTCAGAATTTCATTGTTCTTTGGCTGTTGTGCTGTGAGAGGAAGAAAAGAAGTGCTGTTTATGTTATGTTTGCCAAAGAAGTATAACTTCTTTCAAGTCGCATGAAATTAAACATACAAGATCAAACGATTCTATTCAGTTGAAAGGCCGAATACGGAATGAATAAGATTTGGTAAAAAGATTTGTAGGTGTGAATTTAATTACAAAAAAATATCACTTACAGCACTAGCCGTGAAATTATTTCAATAGACGGTGGTAGTATTTCAAAGTAGGCTTCGTATATGAAATTGTGTTTCTTAAATTTATATCAATTGATAATCTTGTACTATTAAAGTTTATAGTCAGCAGCATAATAGCTTATCATGCCCATAGCTACATATCTACCAGATCAATTTTTCAGAGAAGTTTGAATTCAGTATCAGAGAGTTAGCGCTCTTAAAGACTTTCTACAATAGTTAGACTAATGTTTCAATCGATCATATATTATTGAAAAAAGGCATTATTTCGGATTTACCTTAATACTATAAGTTTTATACCTGAAACTACTACCTATCTTAATTTCATATTAGTAGGCTATACTTGCCTAGTTGTTTAATGTTAATCGTAAAAAAAAGGTATTTTATTTATATATTACGTATTTGTAAATAATGTGCCTGTTGGTGGTTGGTTATGACACTCACCTAGTGTTAGCAATTGGTGGTTCGAGCCTCGTTCCACCAAGTTAACCATATAGAGCATAAGGTTGAAAGTTTGAAAATCTATTCATTTTAATAAATGTCGAATGTGCCTTAGTTATACTTATCTATAATTACATACATATATATCGAAGCTGCAATCGAAAACACCGCAATAAAGCTGTATCTACTTAATAAGAATCATACAAATCACGCTGTCAGTGTAAAAGACAAACGACGCGCTGGGGAGATTGTTATTCAGGGGTATTATGCTCTTAAAGGAGGAATATATGCTGGCCTTGTAAATTTATTTACCCTTGTTACATGACCCCTTCGAAATAATACCAATCATAGTCGTTCTTAGGGCATGCATTACCGGTTTTGGGCAAACCGATTTACGGGTATATGTGACTAAATTCCATTTTCGAATTACCGGTAAATAAATTCCTTAGTAAATATCGATAATTACGGTAAATTATTTTTCATTTTTTAATGCATTATATAATAACTAGCAGTTAAGCAATTTGTTGTGTCCAATTAATTGTTGCTAGGCTCTGCGGGCGGCAATAATGGCCGATGCGCGGTCATTAGTGCTCACTACGCAGCCATTGGTGTCTGCAATTGGCTATCGGCTACACTGTCCTCTGCGCGGCTATTAGTATCTGCGATTAGCTATCGCTTTTCATACGATTTGGTTATTTTTTGAAACTGGTAATGGAAAAATCACACACTGCCAACTGCGTTTTTAAAGCAATAATAATATATATGATACATCGCCGTATATGCGTTCGAGTTTCACACATTTTCCACCATTGGTACCAAAAATTTATATAGTTGCCTGCAGAAAAAATAGCCGATTACTCGTCAATTTGTTGTTTTATACCAAAATGTTTCATTTTCGACACCTTCATATTTACCGGTAAACCGGTATTAAATTCAGAGTTTTATCAATTTTTCGGTTATGCCTTTTACCGATTAATTTGTATGCCCTAGTTCTCCCCTTTATCGATTTTCTGCCGCGGAGGATTACACAAGTTTCCCCTTAATTGAATGAACTTGTTTAATGTTCACACCATTACAACACTATAGTACAATTGACAGTTTAAATGTTACCGCCGTTACAGGTGAGGATTTATCACTATACCTAGTAATTTTAAAAAGGGATGTGATAAATTCTCGTCTCAGTATTACAAATCTGCTGAACTCGGTACCTAGATTATTTTAATTTTCACTCAATAAATCTAAATATGTACTACACGCTTGTTGAATTATTTTGTTACACAATAGTTCAAGATAAAATTAATAATTAGTCTGAAGGTTTTCTTTTCTAGGTTAATGGTGAAGTGTCAGGGAATGCCAAGATATTCATCAAATCTTCGAATCTACTTTTTAATTTCTTGATTATGTGGTTGATTACTAATAACACCCAGTGTGGAATTTTAATTAAAAGCTTATTTTACCATCACGCCGTTCTTCGTAGGGTTAGGCAGAGAGGATAGAATTCTTCGGTCCTAGCACACTACTCCTACATCACACTCTTTTGAAACTTTTAAAAGAGCTCTCCTCCATTATTTGGTTTATCTGATAATGCAGATCTTTTATAGATATCTTTTGCTTCTGTTGTTTTTAATATTTACCTCATATTCGCATTATCATCTATTTCTTACTCATGTACGTGATCAATCTTATTCTCTAATCGTTGTATACAGATTTACCACACATTTTGTTTTTCATTGAAATGCAAACTTAAGGGGGTATTCTAGTGTATAAATTTGAAAAAATCTTTTTTTTTTCTTTCAAATTTTCAAAGCTTAACCTTTCAAGAATATGTCCTTAAAAGGATTTGTCAAAATTGTAATTATTTCCGGAGATATAGCTATTTTGGTGACACGACATCCATACCGGCTGGACCGGAACAAATCGAACAAAAGACGTTAGGAACCACCCATCTACCCGCGATCCCATTCTCTCTTATGTAAACCCTTATGTACTCTTGTATTATATATGAAATATAATAATCCAAAGTCTCTCGCAGAAAATGCTTTTTTTGAAGTAGAGGAAGGCTCAATGTATGGAGCAGGAATCACGGATTAATTAAATGTAAATATTAATGTCATTTTATGGTGCATTTTTCTCGAATCTACCTTTTTCAAAAAGTTTATCATGATTTCTCAAGTTCTACTTAACCGATTTATTTGAAATTTGGTATGAGTTTTCTATATATGTGTCTCTGTCGTACTAACTATGATTTATAACAAATTAAAAAAAATTCCATTTTTAAAAAATTCAGAAAAGTCAAAAAATATTTTTAAAATTTTTTTTTCAAACATCCGCAATTTAGCTGAAAAAAATTTTTTTTCAGTTTTTTTAGTTAGTGCGATAGCAACATTTATATAGATAAAAGATCTTTTTAATTTTTTTGTTTCAGATCATTTGGAGGGTTGCAATCGTGACAAACTTCGCGCGCCATTTTTTTCGAACCCCCCACTTCAACAACTTAAAACATTTAGAGTTTTCAATTTTTTCACTTTTTTTATGTATTGTTAAAACATGAATAAATATCTTGTTAAAAAATGGAGGGGAAAAATATTTTTTGTTTTTTATTTATAGCACCCGAAAAAATACCTCAAATTCATGCCTCTAGACTAGAATACCCCCTTAACCCAAACGTACGAACATATAGTTACATATATTTATACAAGTTATGTGAAGAAAATATTTATATGGGTGATCTTCCTTAATTAACTTATAGTAAAAAATCTAGGAAGGTCTTTTTGATCATCCTAGACTTTTGACGATCTGTGACGACCTTTTGCCGAGTGTCACTGATAAAGATTTACAAAATTTCTAAAAAGATTATGCAAAAAGTTTTTTTTTGCAACTATACAATTATTATTGTCAATCTTTAGGTAAACGCTTGAAGAAATGAATAATTGAATTCTGTCAAATAGTCACCTTGTGTGAAACACAATAAGTTTTTGTCAATTATTCCTTCAAAACTATTCACACGGCCCCTCTACCCACAACATGAAATTCACACCATTTAAGAACATTTTTTGACCAACCATTATAAATTTAAATTAACGTGATCTTGAAGTGCCGCCACTGATCTCCCGGCATCCCTCGGAACTAAAACTAATATCTGATAATAAAATGTCAATCCAATCAAGTAATATCCATTGAACCCAACCCAATTTGGGTTGGGTTAGATTTGGAACCCGACTTGAATTGGGTTGAATGTCTTATTCTGGATTGGTCCAGAAAGTCTAATAAATGTTTTTCATTTCATCCTAATTAATTATTCTTAAAAAAGTACTACGTAAATACAATATCTATCAATTTATCTTCAATTCACACATCTGTGGTAAATTTATGCATGTTTTTACTTTCCTTATTTCCTTTCGTATTTCAGTATATATTTTCATTGCACTGTACATCACATTGAGATTCAGCACTTATTCCTGAAAGGCATCAATTGTTTTACGAAATTCTGCCCACATGATCCCTTTGAGATTTTAAAAATAAAAACCATAACAATGAAACATATTTTATTTAAATGGTGATCATGTTGAGTTCTTTCAACAAAGAAGACACCAATTTTTTTGTCATCTACTAATAATTTTCCATTTCTGCTTCACTAGCCAAAAATTAACCTCGAAGTTTTGCGCTATTGTCAGATATTAATAGATTTCCTCGTGATATTTGTCGTAGACAATGTTTTGAAGCACGTTTCAGTGGCCATAAAGGTGCCTAATAGGCAACGTGGAAACGTGCTTCAAAAATAACCTAGAGAAAGTCGGCAGAAATTCATTTGAGATCAATTTCAATAGGTTATAGAAACACTTAAGTAAAAATTTAAAAACCCTGCAACGTGCATTATTAATGACAAAAAATTAACAAAACTTATTAATAAGTTTTGTTCATTTTTTGTTTTAATTTAAATTAATTACTAGACTTAATTACTAAGTCTAAGTAAGTTACTAGTAATTAAGTCTAGTAAGTAAAATGTACGATGTAGAAGGAAAACGACGTATTATCAATGTCAACAAGATAAAAGTATTGGAGAAGGAGAAAACGTGTAAGATACTGTAATGAATGTTTGAAAAAAATATATATTGAGAGTAGTTTGTGTATTTGGGAAATATTTTCGATAGAAACGGAAAGGCTGTGAAGGATATTAAAAGGATTATGACTGCACGGAATATAGTGAAACGCGCATTGAATGCCAAAATTTCTAATGGATACCTTCAAACGAACCACGACTAGCGGCACGCAGTAAAGTTCTAAAAGCAATACCGATATTTGTAAGTAAAGCCAATAGCTACCAGAAGAGTAACGAAATGCAATGCAGGTAATCCATATTGGGTACTAAAAGACGGTCAACTTGACGTGAAAAGACAAATGAACATAGATGAGGCGAGAATTCTCGCGGATAAACGGCGTGATGGCTTCCTAGTTAGTTTTTAATTAAGATATAATACAATTAATAAGAATAAACTTTGTTTTCAGTACTATTTGTTTAAAATACCAACATTTTTCCCTTCATCGGGATACAATGTGTACTCAATATTTAAATAATCAAAAATCGAAGTATGGACTATAAACAATAGCAAAATAAAAATAAATATATTGGACATGAATAAATAATATGAAAACAAATTTAAAAAACTATTTGTAATAAGGACCTGGATATTTATAATATTCATTTCACTGTTAACACTTTTTCTTATTTCCGAAATTTCTAAATTATCTAATTGTAATCTTGTATAATTTGTATGTAAAATTTGTAAACCCTTATTAATATCAAAAGAATGATCCATTTCCGAAAGAAGATTAGAAAATTCGGAAACATTTTTGGCTTCAAAAAATGTTGGTATTTTCAAAAAATAAGTGCTGAAAGCAAAATTTATTTATTTTAATTTTTTTTAAACACAAAAAAAAATTCTCATTTTGAAGAAGTTAAAAAAATAAATGTATTTATTATTTAATTGTTCATAGGTTTACGCAAGTCATTACTTAAATTTTGTATATTCAAACACGCTTTAATTTTTTCTATATCTGTTTTGACAAGACGAGAATTATATTTCCTGATAATCTATATTCTGCAAACTGCCTATGTTTTTATTATCGTTATTCTTTATGTGCCATTTACATTGAATAGGACGTGAGTCAGAGCATAATAACTATAAATTGCCCGTTACAATATAATGGTTACAGTAAAGTATATAAATTAGTTGAATTACAAATTATTATATGGCTCAGCAATACATAACCAACATTTCAGTATGTAATAAATTGTATAGTAGTCAAAGGGAGGGATAGAACGTGTAGGAAATAATCAATCACTCTCCCAAGTTTCGACGGTTTGAAAGGTGTCAACCAACAGAATGATAACATCATGATGTCAACAGGTGTGTGAATTCATCGTGACTAGGCTGCTTGAATAAATATTTAATTTATATAATTTGTTAATTATGTTAATATTAAAACTAAAACAGAAATTGGCTTTATTTCCCGTCTTCCTGGATTTGGATTATTCGGTTTATTCCCAATTATATCCACTTGAGAGTATATTTCACTAAAAAGCTCTGAAAAAAAATATTGTAACAAAATGGAAAACAGAAGAAATTCCCCACTATCAGAATCCGTCATAATATGACGAAGTCAATAACACTACGGAACCCTCTGAAACGCCCTACAAAACACTCTACAATATTCGGAATTATCTACAACATTCGAGAGACATCTAAAACAATCAGGAAACGACAGAAACATTCTTGCAAACATTATAAAAAATGTATAAAATAATCTCCGGAGATTCAAAAAACCAACGTATTTCGTATAAAAAGTTAGGCCAGTGCCGCGACACAATATTGTTGTTTTGGCCTTTATCCGAAGCAACATAACCAGCGATAAAACCAACCGCAGTGTTACCAACGCGCAGATTAATCGAAGCGACAGATATCAGGCGAAGTATTTACCCGGAGAATTAAAAAGAATATTCTAGCAAGCGAAGCCACGTCGCGGACAACAAAGCTTGCAAAAAAGAAAATATTGAGAACAAGCCATTGTTGCTGTTGCATTTCTTTTGATTACCAACCCAAACAATATGGCGTCTTATTTTTGACAGTTAATAGAATGTATTAAGGCTTCATATCTCAAGATAGAAATGAGGTTGCAAGCTGAAAAATGTCGCAAAATCAGATGGTATAAGCTGTGCGAATATCACGATGCCAGGGCGCGCCGTTCGAGAGTTTTTTCTGCTTAAGAAACTTTCTGCTTTAAACGAAACGAGGATTTAAATCTATACTATGGAAAATTTGACATCGAAAGTACACCTATTGACCAGATTGATTCAACATAAATAGCTCAAATTTCGGAAGAGCAAGAAATATGTAAAATTTTAGAAAAGTAATGAATTCATTAACATAATAAAACAAAAAAAAAATTCAAAATCCACTCAGTCAATAAAATAAATAAAAAATGGTTTGACTCTATATAAAGCATACTCTCCCCATTAATGGAAACACATTTGTAGGAGTTAAATAGTACAATGCATTGGATCCTCAAATCAAGCTAGAAACATTAAATTCATATTATATTTTTATTATCACGCCATATTAAATTTATATTATTATGAACCAAACTAATTTATAATTCATACTGACTTGTAATTCTTATTAATTATGTGTGTATGTTTGTCATTATGCGCAACCTGATAGATTTACATATATTTTATATCGTAGAAAATGTGAACTCCCCTCCAAAGCACCACTGAAAATTCTTTTTGGGGGGTAATGCATTGTTGTAGGGTAAATTACTTGGGGGGTTATGCATTGCTATGAAGTTAGTGTAAAACTTCGAGGACATCATCTGAAGTTGAACAAGTCTCGGTTCTCGTGTAACCCAAGAAAGCATGCATTAAGCAATAGAGTGGTCAATATGTGGAACAGTTTGCCCGAGGATGTTGTGTCTGCAGCCAGTGTCAACCAATTTAAGAATAGGCTGGATATTCAAATGAGAGACAGTGATATGGGCCTATCAGCTTAAGCTGCCTGCCCATTATCAATAATAATAATAATAATAATAATAAAATAATAATTTGTTTAAATTACCTTTATAAAATAAATAAATAAAGAACATAGAGATATGTGTCGAATGTCATCACTTCAAAATTGGTAAAATGTAATGTTATATAATAGCAGTGATGACACGATTTTTAAGAAAACGCAACCAATAAAACTAGACCTGAATTACTTAAAATTATGATGTTTTATCGACTTTGGTTAGGTACGTCATCCAATTCAGACGTTTACGTTCATGTTTTATAATACTGGCGAGATTACTTAGCTTCGAAAGTTCACACACCATATTATTATTGTAGAAGACTACATCGATCGTCAATGGATCATGGAACTCAGGATTCTCGGACCGCGCAAATAATGATACATCGTGTAGCAGGTATGTGCAGCTGGGTATGATACATCTACATAAATGAGTAATGTGCTACAAACATAGAAGTTATTGTTCCCATGGCCCTGAATCGCGGATGTACCTTTTTCAGCTCATTCACATCATATTCCAATTATGTATGTTAACATAGTACGTGGAAACATAAGTTCAGTCCGAGATGATGTGGGTTTTTGGAAACATTTTATGATCTATAAATACGAGACCAAAAAAAATATATTATTCTATCTAGTGTTCCCAGAGATATCATCTTTAATTGAAACTTCCAACCAACCACACAATTTAGTAGAACAATTCAAACATATTTCCGGTATGCAATGTCATAGTGACGAGAGACGTGCAGGAGATGAATAGAAACAAGAAAGGGCTAAACTAAGTTTTGGGAAAGGTAAAATTAAGGTCTATTTTAGAAGATAGACCTGGTCTGTGATGATGTAACGTATGTAGAACCTCCAATCCGAATATTCGAATATTCTAAACTCGAATATATTCGCCTGTTTTTAAGTATTCGTTATTCGAACACCTTAAAAAGTATTCGTTCATATTTATATTACAAGATTTTTAATATTTTTCCAAACATAACAAAGGTTTACGAACCCTGAAAGAGTTTTCAATCACTTCATTTATGTTTCATTTTTTTCAGTTTATACCGCTATGGGCTATATAATGAAGTCGGACATCAAAAATGTAAACGCTGTAAATTGTCGGACGTCTTTTGCATTTGCCTTTTTTTAAAGTCATTTGTCTATTTATCTATCTATCTATCTATCTAGTCTCTTTATCATCCAAAGTAAATTATTCCTTTCTTAAAAATTTTACGAATATATTCGAATATATTATCATTAACTATTCGATATTCAAATAGTTGGAATCACGAATATTTTAAGGCTCTAAACATATGTCCTGATTGATTCCACAGTCTAGCCGATACATTTCGAATGAGGAGCGAAAGAATTCAGTATTATAAATGGGAATGGATAGTACTGTCAGCTAAACTAGCTTTATTAGCATTAACTAGCAATATTGAGTCGGATTTTGCAAAACATGTTCTACATGACTATTCATTTAATATTAATATAGGTTTAAAAATTTTACATATTAATTATAAGATCCCACAAATAAGTAATTTAGAAATGCTTGAAATTAGGAAAACCGCTAATATTAATTCAAATATAATAAATAACTAGACAAGATTTGTGCACAACCCACCACTGAAGACTCCATCCCCTTCAGGTGACATTCCATAATTAAGACCTACGACCCCCCCCCCCCCCTCCCCTCACCATCCCCATCGCGTAACACACTTGCATGGTCTATCTTTTCAATTTTAGTACACAAACAGTCCTGAAGCAGAGAACATTGTTCTCGCAACATGTAGATTGTATAATCTGAAAAAGTGGTGAGAACAAAGTGATTTGTGTTTTATTTTATGAAATTATTAGGTCCTTACATATGAAATTGACGTTTTGCCGTACTGGCAAATTTGATCTCAAATATCTTCTCTTTTGTTAGGAATTCCAAATCCAAATTTATACAGCTATTTACTCATGTATTTGTGTTTTGAAAATTATAATTCATTTGTTTTTTCCTCAATTGTTTTTTTCTTTGCGTCACTCAGTTTACAAAATGAAAAACTTGAAATATCGCGTTATTTACGAGTACGAGTTCCACCGTGGCACCAGTGCTGCAGAAACGGCTCGAAGGATTAATGATGTGTATGGCGACGGTGCCGCAAAAGAAAACACAGTGCGTTTTTGGTTCCAACGTTTTCGTTCTGGAAATTTCGACCTGCAGAACAAGCCCCGTGGACGGCCGGAGACCAAAGTTGATAATGAAGAATTGAAGGCTATTGTGGAAGCGGATCCATCGCAAACCACATCCGAGTTAGCTGCAGGCTGCGGTTGTTAGTGATAAAACTGTTTTAATCCACTTGAAGCAAATTGGTAAGGTGAAAAAGCTTGAAAGGTCGGTACTCACCAGCCCCAACCGAAAAATTGACTCCAAAAAAGTTACTTGTGAGCGTTTGGTGGACTAGTGCTGGTGTCGTTCACTACAGCTTTCTTAAATCTGGCCAGACGATTACGGCAGATGTCTATTGTCAGCAACTGCAAACCATGATGGAAAAGCTAGCTGCTAAACAACCGAGGCTGGTTAATCGCTCTAGGCCACTGCTGCTTCATGATAACGCTAGACCACACACTGCACAACAGACGGCTACCAAATTAGAGGAGCTTCAATTGGAATGTCTAAGACATCCACCGTACTCTCCGGACCTTGCCCCAACAGATTACCATTTTTTTCGAAATTTGGATAACTTCTTGCAAAGGAAAAAATTCAACTCCGATGGGGCAGTCCAAACCGCCTTCAAAGATTTTATTGATTCCCGTCCGAATGGTTTTTTTAGTAAAGGGATCGATGAACTACCTATGAGATGGCAAAAGTGCATAGATAGCAATGGTACATACTTTGATTAAATAAATATATTATAATAAAAAAAAATCGGCTTTATGTTCCTCCCATACTAAACGCCAATTTCATATGTAAGGACCTAATATTTGTTGCTCAGAAAAAAAAAAAGATTTCGATCTTATTCGCATATTTCAAATGAAGGTAACGTGTCAGTTTCCTTTACAAATATCACATAGAAGCACATTGGTATATTATATGCAAGATTATTGAATTTTAAATAAAATAGTATTTAAAATTTAATATTTTGCATACCTGTAAGTTCAACAAGTACATAATTACATAGTTGTATTAATTATCAAAATTTTAACACACGAATCTATTGATTAGAACTATTAGGGATGCAGGGAATAGGTAATAATGTTATTTTTAACAATATTTTTATATGAATGTTCTGAGATTACTTGACTGGATTCAATTACTGGATTTGTCTGCGGGAATATTATTTAATTAACGTAAATTATCGAAGTTTCACAGAGACGAAGCTATTTATATAAGAAACGTGCATGGAAGTCTTTTATACGTATTATAAGCACAGAGCTTGCAACCTGTATAAGCTGGTTTAGATGATCCCTTTACACAATGCGACTTTCACCTATTCCATTTAAGGACATCCACAAATTATCAATTTTTTTGTAATTTGTATATATGTTCCAAATTGTAACCTTCCATTAAAAACATATAAAGGTATCATTATCAGCTGTTAAATCTTCTTAAGTACTCTTTTATGAGAAGAACTACAGATAATGCTAGCATAGTCTCTTCAAATATATGGAAGGTTTAAATTTGGTACATATATACAACTTTCAAAATTTTGAAAATGTGTGGATGTTCTTACGATGGAATTGATGAACGTATGTAGAGTGATCACTTAAACCAGTTCATACAGACTTTAAGCCCTCGGCCGTCGTATAAAAAGCCTTCTATACACGTTTCTCATATAAATAGTTTCCAGTCTGTGAAACTTCTATAATTTATCTTAATTATTTACGTATTTTTATTGTGATCACATTTTTTCGAATAAGTAAAATGAATCCTATTTTCGGGTTAGGCTCAATTTCAATTTGTTTGTTTCGAAGCTTCAAATTAATGTTTTGGGAGAGGTTAATGGCGATTTTGCTGTCAATCAAATTGATACCGCAATTCAAAAAATGCGTCGAACAAAGACAATAATAGATGGAGCTACCAGACATAACAGTTTTGGCAAAAATGAATCGAATGTTTTTTCGCCGACATATATCAAGCTAAGTTCTCTGAAAAAAATATCTCACTTTATTTTTTCCCATTTGGCAACGCGATCCATATTTTTGCTACGTATGACAAAAAGTATGGTCATTGCCTTAATTTCAATTTCGTGTAAATGTCCGTCTTTTTGTATACATTGTCAAATTATTTTTTTAGATGATTATGTTTTTTTACTGAATACACATTTTATTGTGATGTTGCAATTTTAAAACGTATTTCTATGATAATTAAACAAACAGATTAATTAAATCAACAATATATAAATAAATTTATCAAAAAATAGTTGGGTACGACCAAGATACTGTAACGATATTGGCCTATTCAAATAGACATTGCTGAAAAATTATACGAAAATATCTATCTGCTAAAGTTTATAATAAAGAGAAGCTTCACAAACCGTTAAATACTCTATAATTAAATATTTGCCGGATAGGTAGATGCGGACGAGCTTTATTATCTCTGCACGCGGGCGTGTAAAGCAGGCTTTATGTTATTTTGTTTAACGAGATGTCCAATCACAGACGCGGGCGTTAGCACCGAATCTGACCAATGAAACGCGTCTTTAGAGTTAGACTTTGACTTTTACACGCGAGTTGGAATCAAAAATGGCGAGAGATAGGAACTATTGTTAGGCGTTACAAATTAGAAAGCGGCACTTGAGTTTTCAGCTTGAAGGTCGGCGGAGGCTTTGTCGAGGAGAGTCAGGAAGGAAGATAATTTGGCTGGATCGAGGAAAAAGCCAGAGGTTGATAATAATTCAAAGAGAATTGGAACAGTGAACAGCTAAGCATTTTCAATATTATTTATTTCTATTGCCTTTTTCGTGTATTCAATTTAGAACTTTCTGGATCGTAACAATTATTGATATATGTTGTGGATTGTTTTGTTACGTATTTTGGGCCTAGTGATAATTATTACTATACGCGCTTCGGATTTAATGTACAAGAAATCGTAATGTGGCGACTGTGAATTATTGCATAACGCTTATGAAATATATAATTCTGTCGCTGTTCATATGAAAAATCATTTAAATTCGATATTCATATATTACCAAAGATATAAAGGCTTTAAAATGGAATACTTTACTGACGAAGGGGGTTTCGTGTTCGTTCGTGGGTTTTAAAATTCAGTATAATTATGTATATTCAATGTCGCGAGGTTCGGAATGTGCGAGAGGTTCTTCAGGGCGGATGTATTCTTATGCTAAAGAATGCTTGTTATCTATACTGGCGATTGAATACACGGATTTCTATATGATTTGTATTGTTTGGAAATAATTGGGATCGGAGTATTTATGGGGTTTTGATATCACGATTGTCAGTGTGATATAAATTCAAATCGTACGAGGAATTCCCCACAAGTAATATATTTTAAAAATGCATCTGGATTTTATATTTGTTTTATTAAAACATGATTGTGTGGTTTATCTGAACTCGTTACATGTTTTTATTGCGTCATTGGGCAGCCGTTCTAAACACAATTTGTTCCTAACAAATTCTTATGAAACGTATTTCGAATTGTACATGTTGTATAGGGATGGTTAATTTGGATACGGCCGGTCTTCGGCTGGGGAACACATTTGTGTTTTCTATTGCGGTTGGTTATTTTACTGTCGGCCTGTATGCGAGGGAGCTGTGCGTGGACGGTGTCGCGGATGCTGTCTGAACTTGTTTCAACTAGTACGAGAATTTAATTGTGTGTTTTGATATCGCGATTGTAAGCGTGATATAAAGTCAAATCGTGCGAGGAGTTTCTTACTAATAATATATTTTAAAAATGCATCTGGATTTTTTTATTTATTTTATTAAAACATAAACATCAGCTTATTTGACTACAGAGAGGAAGAGTTTGTTCACAAAGGGCACTAGATATTATCAATTTCGTATGCGATCCCAAGATGTTAGAAATATTTTAGTTAATATAATTTCTTTGAATATTTGCTGCGGAATAATATTTTATAAGAAGTTCATAACTACTTGTCAACGGACGATCTTATAAACATAGTGTATATTGCACAATATATTGAAATCAAAAATCTACGTATTTCCTAGGTGGCGGAACTCAAACATACCTGTAATTATAATTACATTTTGATATATTGCTACGCCTTTTAATCGGTTAATGGATAGTACATGTGTAATGTTTACGCCTGCATGTGATATCACTATGCAGCGTAGATGAACTATATTTAAGGGGTTTATGTCCTGCATGTGCTCGGCGTAGAGGGAATAGTCACATTGTTTTATTCATTCAATATTAGATATTTGAAATGTTTCTACAACATTTTCCATTATTGTGGGCAGTTCGCGGTTTGATCAGGGGTAGTTAACCTTCGGTCTTCCGTAACCGTGATAGTTTTTCATATGACATTGTTTTATTCATTCAATATTAGATATTTGAAATGTTTTCTAGAACATTATTCACTATTGTGGGCAGTTCGCGGTGTGTTCAGGGGTAGTTAACCTTCGGTCTTCCGTGATCACGTTATTTACTAATATGACAGATTGTTTTGTTTTGTTCGTTTAATATAAGTAATATCATATTTTTATGAGTTACCGTAATTATTTATCTATATGATTTTATTATTGAGAGTGATGCAACGAATACTACCTTCACGAGTACGAATATCGGGCTTACTATTCGGTGAATACGAATGCGAATATTTCCACCAAGGCGGGGGAACTTTAACATACTTGTAAATATAATAACCTTGATGCAACGAATACTACCTCCATGAATACGAATATCAGGCCTACTATTCGGTGAATACGAATGCGAATATTTCCACCAAGGTGGGGGAACTTGAACATACTTGTAAATATAATAACCTTGATGCAACGAATACTACCTTCATGAATACGAATATCAGGCCTACTATTCGGTGAATACGAATGCGAATATTTCCACCAAGGTGGGGGGAGAACGCAAGCATACTTGTAATTGTATTGTTTATGTCTGCATGTGATATCATTGTACGGCGTAGATGAACTAGTTTTAAGGGGTTTATGTCCTGTATGTGCTCGGCGTAGAGGGAATAGTTTTCTTGTTTCTAGGATCTAATATAGTTTTACAGGTGCTGATATTGAAATATATATATATATATATACAAGGAAAACACTATTTTGGGAATCACTAACTGGATGACAGATATTGCAGCACACATGCACACAAGGAGGACGTTATGTTAAATACATGACTGGAAAGTTGTTATTGGAATACACAGGCGCCACTAGAAGATATGGGCAGTTTGCAGAGAACTTCAACTTCTGTCAGTTTAGGACCTTTTACTATTACTATTCTTTCGCCTTTTTGCATAACCGTGGATGAACTAGATTGAAGGGGTTTATGTTCTGTATGTGCTCGGCGTAGAGGGAATAGTTTTCTTGTTTCTAGGATCTAATACAGTTTTACAGGCGCTGATATTAAAATATATATACAAGGGAAATGAAGGGCTACACAGGCGCTGGTAATTGCTCAATTGTGGAGAGTTATATTACTTCGGATCAGGATGCCATCTCAGAAGCAGACCAACTACAGAACTAAGATAAGAACCTTTGATATTATTTATTCCTGATGTTTTCTTATGTGTATCAAATGGAATGTTCGTGCTATATAATTTGTCATTGTCTCATGGTCACTATTCATTTCATTACGTGGGTTCAGAGTTCGACGGTAACGGACGCGGAAACAAATTAGTACTGATGTCGGGACGTAACGTCGGGATTATATCTTAATTATCTTTAGGATAGAAGCGAGGTCATCATACGTGCATTCTGCATTTCAAACGTATTACTAACATATATAAATACATATTATTGCGTTTTACAAATTGAATATGATCGCGGGAAATAGGCATTCCGTCCGGTTATGCAATGTTAACTTCCAACGTAGCATAATGAGATCTTATTACCGGTGCTAGACTCTCGAGGTTAGTCACGTGATTGTTGTATAAATGGAATAGTGAAGGGGATTGAAGAATGAGATACACTCGCGATACAGGTAGTTGTATGTAACTGGGATCAAATGACGGGGTGCGTGTTCTCGGTCCAGGGGATGAACGGGACTGCGGAGACACTCTGGGTGGGTCTAAGTAGAATTGCGCAAAGCCTCCACACAGTTAAAATGTGTTCAGTCAAGCAAAGGTGAAGCATTTCGAATCGGACCAGAGCGTCGTGCCTCAAACACAGCCGGAGGGAAGAAGCCCCTACGTTCTTTCACTCCCTTGGCCCGACGAGCTCGAATTCCGGATATGAATGTTCATGAATGTCAGCTAAAAGACTCAGGTAGCCGTACCTCAATCGAAACCTTCGTTCGGGACCTCATCAACGTACGAGACAGGGCGTTCCGCATGGACGAGCAACTATGAGAAGCAAATGAAGGGGATTGAAGAAAGAGATACACTCGCGATACAGATAGTTGTATGTAACTGGGATCAAATGACGGGGTGCGTGTTCTTGATCCAGGGGATGAACGGGACTGCGGGGACACTCTGGGTGGGTCTAAGTAGAATTGCGCAAAGCCTCCACACAGTTAAAATGTGTTCAGTCAAGCAAAGGTGAAGCATTTCGAATCGGACCAGAGCGTCGTGCCTCAAACACAGCCGGAGGGAAGAAGCCCCTACGTTCTTTCACTCCCCTTGGCTCGACGAGCTCGGGCTCTGGTTATGAATGTATGTGAATGTAATAACTCCGTACTCAAGGACGAGATAGGACGTTCCTCATGAACGAGAAATTATAAGATGCAGGTAGCAGTTCGACAGTCAATACTTATGCTCGGGGCCGCTTTAATGAACGAGATCTGTTAGCAGTTTAACAATCAATTTTTATGATCGGGACCGCATTCAGGCGCGCGATGGCATTACTAACACCATCATTCTCATCAGTCACCACCTTTTCTAACTTGCTGTATACAGAGACCTTCGGGGTTCTCCTTCCCGGCCAGCGAGAAACATATCAGGAACTACACAATCAACTGTAATAATCATGCTGTTTTACCATCATTTAATATCTCTAGTCAATAAGACTACACCGTGGGATCAATCACATCAACTATATTTGGCGATGCTAACATGGCTCTGACTGACGCGCTCAAGGGAGAGTCTTTTCCAGTCACCCAGTTAGTTCATTCAGCCCTTTAATCAGCAGTAAACATCATAATAATCCGGCTCATGTAGCCGCAACGTGGGATCCTCATCATTATACACCAGTCAATTTGACTGCCCCGCGGGATAATATACAAACCTTAATATCAGACGCGGGATTTCTTCCTGATATGTTTGTCGCCGGGAAGCGAGGACTTCGGGGATTCCAGCAGGAGCAATAGAGTCTCGGCTTGATCTTGGTCTGCAGCTTAGTGTGGGAGGTTATGTCTAAACAGGAGTTAACCACCGGATGCGGCGATGCTCTGGGGCCGCATCCCCCTCCCCCCTACAGGGGGGGGGGGCATCTAGAATCCACGTTTGAACAGAAGTGGTTAGACACTTCTTAAATTTCACTTACAAATCTGTATCTTCCATTCCCTTAGAATCTCGGGCTGCGATAATGTCAGACAAAGCTTGCCCTGAGCCTCTGTTGCGCCTAGTTGTTGTGAATATATATATGTTTGTCTTCCCCTACTATGTACTATGAACAGATTGAGCAGATTGGACAACGTGAGACGCGCTATCGGTAGGTTTCTTACTTGTGTTTTGAATATAACGTATGCTATTATATCTTGTAAATCTGTCATAAATGGGTGCCGCATGTGGTTGTGCTGACACTGTTCTAAGCTGCTATTATGAGATGTTGATAATCAATGCGGGCGGAATCTTTAGCGTATGCCGTTAACTTGGCAACGATTGTATTGTTTTATATTACAGTATTTTAACCCCGATGGTATTATAGTTATGGCGGTTCAATGTAAGGGAGTTTTGCTACTAGCGTTTATTCCTAGGCTACGCCGCATATAATTGGCTTTTAGGCCAACTCCGGACGTGGACGATATCGGCTATCTCTCATATAGGCGAAACTGTAGAGTTCTAGAGCGGTTTCTAGAAGGACGAGTACGGATTAGTTACGTGCGTTTGTTATTTCCATAGTTAGGTAAGAATTCGATCTATATTAGTCTAGTCGCGTTAATAAGAATACGAATCTCACCACATATCAAAAGAATTTTGGATAGCTACGGACACAACGGAGGGGGAATTTTCCTAACCACTAGATAGATCACGACTGGCCAATTTTGAAAATATAAATTCTTAACAAAAAAAAAAATAATATTAGCTTTCATGTAAATATACTTCCGAAGTTCTAAGTTCGACTTAAGTTTTATCTAGTAGCTTAAAGCATAAAGTGTGTGCTTAAAAGTCCCAAAAGTTGTAATAAAGCTCAATTCGGTAGCTTAAAGTCTCAAGCTTTGGGCTTTTCGTAAAACTTACATTATTAAACTTTATAGTTAGGTATTTAGCTTAGGTGTACAGGTAGGATACGTTACAGTGGTCCCGTTAGACCAGGAGATATGTTTCAAGAGTGAGATTCGTATTCATTTTATTAGATTAGTTAATATTGTAAAAAGAAAAAAAATTAGTTTTAATTATAATGGCATTTTTCTTTCCACGCTTAAGCATGTCTTTACGCGCGCTCTATCAAAAATCATTTAGTGTTCGCACGGTCTATATAAATCACGTATTGATTCAAAAACAAGAGAGTTAAAATATCTATTTAAAGTCTTGTAGTGGCCAAGCGGTAATGGCTTACGCGGTCTAGTTGGAATCGCGCTCGGCCGAGTATATAATAAACCGGTTCTTAATAGTAGCGGCGATAGGCATTTGACCTTGATATTGATGATATTGAGTATACACGCGCCATATACATTTTATAGATATAAGTGATAGCTACCATGGGTAATTAAGCAATCTTTTAAAGAAGCGGTGTGTTAGGAAATATTTCCTTTTAAATGTTGAAAGTATATAACGTGAAGGTTAATAATTCTAGAACATCTTGTATGCCTTGAAGAAAAAAGAAGTTTACTATAATTTTAAGTACTTTGAAAAATCTTCTGACGGGATAGTAGTGACATCTGTGCGAGTTTCACTTCAGGGATTTTTATATTATATGCGCGCGGTTGTAGTTCGGGACAGATAAAATCTTTTTTGGACATGTTACATTTCGAAAGTTGGATTCCTTTCCGGTTTAGAACTAGTTCCAAATAATGTTTGACACGGTATAGAGAGATCGGTTCCGGCTCCTTCGTCGCCTCTAGTTTTACAGGCGGTTATGATTTGAATCACTTCATTCTCCTTCGTTATACCTATCTTTGGCATGTTTGATCATTTTCAGTTTCAACTTCAACTTCGGCTCGACTTCAGCTGAACTTCAATTTAAATTTACGAAATTTACGATTTACGATTTACGATTTACGATTTACGATTTACGATTTACGATTTACGATTTACGATTTACGATTTACGATTTACGATTTACAATCTTGGTTATTTCATGATGTATATTACGGACTTATATTCGATGCATGCATGATGTGAAGTTGTAACCGCATGTATGCATGTACACATGTACATGCGTGTGTGTTTGTATGTATGTATTTGTCACCCTTCTTCGTTTTCTTTTGCCTCGCTAAAAATCTTTGTTTCTTTAGGGAGTGGTAACATTAGCCCATGCTTTCGAAACGGTATCGTCAAGCGTCATTTACAATTCCTAGATTAGTGACTACATAAGAATTATAAGCAGGACGTTTAGAGAGGGCTGTAAAAGGTTTAGACCTGGAGTAAGGTTATGATATATATGTCTATTGAGGTTGATGATATCGCGATGTACTTCATATAAGAACCGCTTCTTCAACGCTTACGTATCGGGTCAAGTACATTGAATTATTTTGCAAATAGTCGGAATTCGGATAATCCTGTCAACGTGGTGAAAGGCGAAGCGTTATAATCTGCAGGACGGTTATGTGAGCTAGCTTTGGACTTACATATTTTCTGGCGGATAGCGGATGTTCGGTTGGTTGGACATGGGAATAGAGTCTTATAGACAGGGGGAAGGGTATTAGGTTTGTACAAGTGTAGTGCCAGCAGTTTTAGTATTTTATCAACAGAGAGGGGAGATGCGGGTGCGTGTTCACTATGGGAACAATAGTGTAATGTAGATTCAAATTGTCGATTACTTTTTCAACAATAGGGTACGTGGCGCGCTTCTTTAATGGAGGTGCATCGTCTTTAGATATCTCCTTTGAGAGTTAGTCGTGTAGTTAGTTGAGAACAATCATAATAGGAGTATACCTTTTGTTGATACGCGATCTGCAGTTATTATAGGGGGATACGATTTTACAAACTAATCTTTGGAAGATTTTGGATGCGTGCCACATATAGCTTTGGGGAAGGGGGTAATAGCGAAGCATCATCATCATTTTAAGTACCCGTGTACAAGGGGATATTGAGATCAATGTGTGGTTCTATATACTAGGAATCCGGTTGTTTGGCTCACCCGAATAAGATGAACATCAAAATCATAGTTTAACACAATTCTGGAATTTTAAAAACTTATCGCGGTTCGCGTTCGAATTTGTTTGTATAGTGTCCTTGTCGTCGTGTATATTCGGGTATTGGTGCTAGTCAGAAGGTGTTAGGGGAAGTATACGCCGGGGGAAGTGCTGCAATGTAACGAGCTGGTGAGCACTAGGGATGTACCATCTATAAAGGGAAACGAGGAGTGACGGAGCGGGGGAAGTGGTGTCTCTTTTGATCTGTTGAAAGCGGAATGGGGTCGAGTAATTGACAGGCACAACGATGGGACGTTCGATTGATAATGGGAATTCGGATCTTCCCAATCAGTTGAATAAAATAGAAGCGGTCACCTTTTCTTTCGTTTTCTCAAATTTATATTAACCGAGCGCTTTAGAGAAAAAAAAAAACAGTTGTAGTTGGGAACAAGGCGTCTTCATCACTGCGTGAACACGTGCGTTTGGGATCGTCGGGATTGCTAAACTACTTCTTTATTACGGGGAGTAGATTATTGTAGTAAGGGGTGCTATTTTAATAATTTGCGGCGAACGCGTTTTGAGAGAGAAAGTGTGGATAGAACGGACCGATTTTAGATGGGGGAAGAGTGTACAATGGTATAACGTGTTGATGAACACTTACATGGGGACGAAATTCTAACATGAAATCAAATTCTTTCAGAACGGGGGAAGCATAGCTATAAGCAGGATTGCTTATACAATGTTGAAGATTTTAAGATCTAGTTGAATAACGGGCGCGATCGTATGAGGCGTTCAAGTTACTTTCGATTAATTGTGGGTATTTGAGCCTTACTTGCTGTTTAAATGATGTAGATACGGATCTTTGGGTTCTTATTAACTTTCTAACATGCTTGCGCGTAGGACTTAGTCAATTTAGCTAATACGTCTTACCATAGCTACTTACAACACCTGGTTCGCGGATGAATTTTCTAAGGGTATACCAAATGATGCCAAACGAAGGAACGAAGGGGTCTAATAGCTACCTATGTTTGTGGCGACGCGTCCCTGCTCATGCGATCGTACCGCGCCGCCCCAGGGGGAAGCTGTAACGATATTGGCCTATTCAAATAGACATTGCTGAAAAATTATACGAAAATATCTATCTGCTAAAGTTTATAATAAAGAGAAGCTTCACAAACCGTTAAATACTCTATAATTAAATATTTTGCCGGATAGGTAGGTGCGGACGAGCTTTATTATCTCTGCACGCGGGCGTGTAAAGCAGGCTTTATGTTATTTTGTTTAACGAGATTGTCCAATCACAGACGCGGGCGTTAGCACCGAATCTGACCAATGAAACGCGTCTTTAGAGTTAGACTTTGACTTTTACACGCGAGTTGGAATCAAAGATGGCGCGAGATAGGGACGATTGTTAGGCGTTACAAATTGGAAAGCGGCACTTGAGTTTTCAGCTTGAAGGTCGGCGGAGGCTTTGTCGAGGAGAGTCAGGAAGGAAGATAATTTGGCTGGATCGAGGAAAAAGCCAGAGGTTGATAATAATTCAAAGAGAATTGGAACAGTGAACAGCTAAGCATTTTCAATATTATTTATTTCTATTGCCTTTTTCGTGTATTCAATTTAGAACTTTCTGGATCGTAACAATTATTAAAACATGTTGTGGGTTGTTTTGTTACGTATTTTGGGCCTAGTGATAATTATTACTATACGCGCTTCGGATTTAATGTACTAGAAATCGTAATGTGGCGACTGTGAATTATTGCATAACGCTTATGAAATATATAATTCTGTCGCTGTTCATATGAAAAATCATTTAAATTCGATATTCATATATTACCAAAGATATAAAGGCTTTAAAATGGAATACTTTACTGACGAAGGGGTTTCGTGTTCGTTCGTGGGTTTTAAAATTCAGTATAATTATGTATATTCAATGTCGCGAGGTTCGGAATGTGCGAGAGGTTCTTCAGGGCGGATGTATTCTTATGCTAAAGAATGCTTGTTATATATACTGGCGATTGAATACACGGATTTCTATATGATTTGTATTGTTTGGAAATAATTGGGATCGGAGTATTTATGGGGTTTTGATATCACGATTGTCAGTGTGTTATAAATTCAAATCGTGCGAGGACTTTCCTACAAACAATATATTTTAAAAATGCATCTGGATTTTATATTTATTTTATTAAAACATGAATGTGTGGTTTATTTGAACTCGTTACATGTTTGTATTGCGTATCATTAGGCATTCGCTGAAAACACGATTTGTTCCTATCAAGTTCTTATAAAGACGTGTTTCGAATTGTATATATTCCTTAATTGCGATGGTTATTCATAGTCACATTGTTTTATTCATTCAATATTAGATATTTGAAATGTTTCTACAACATTTTCCATTATTGTGGGCAGTTCGCGGTTTGATCAGGGGTAGTTAACCTTCGGTCTTCCGTAACCGTGATAGTTTTCATATGACCTTGTTTTATTCATTCAATATTAGATATTTGAAATGTTTTCTAGAACATTATTCACTATTGTGGGCAGTTCGCGGTGTGTTCAGGGGTAGTTAACCTTCGGTCTTCCGTGATCACGTTATTTACTAATATGACAGAGTGTTTTGTTTTGTTCGTTTAATATAAGTAATATCATATTTTTATGAGTTACCGTAATTATTTATCTATATGATTTTATTATTGAGAGTGATGCAACGAATACTACCTTCACGAATACGAATATCAGGCTTACTATTCGGTGAATACGAATGCGAATATTTCCACCAAGGCGGGGGAACTTGAACATACTTGTAATTTTATTATTGAGAGTGATGCAACGAATACTACTTTCATGAATACGAATATCAGACCTACTATTCGGTGAATACGAATGCGAATATTTCCACCAAGGTGGGGGAACTTGAACATACTCGTAAATATAATAATCTTGATGCAACGAATACTACCTTCATGAATACGAATATCAGGCCTACTATTCGGTGAATACGAATGCGAATATTTCCACCAAGGTGGGGGAGAACGCAAGCATATTTGTAATTATATTGGTCATGTCTGCATGTGATATCATTGTACGGCGTAGATGAACTAGTTTTAAGGGGTTTATGTCCTGTATGTGCTCGGCGTAGAGGGAATAGTTTTCTTGTTTCTAGGATCTAATACAGTTTTACAGGTGCTGATATTGAAATATATATATATATATATACAAGGAAAACACTATTTTGGGAATCACTAACTGGATGACAGATATTGCAGCACACATACACACAAGGAGGACGTTATGTTAAATACATGACTGGAAAGTTGTTATTGGAAAACACAGGCGCCACTAGAGGATATGGACAGTTTGCAGAGAACTTCAACTTCTGTCAGTTAAGGACCTTTTACTATTACTATTCTTTCGCCTTTTGCTTAACCGTGGATGAACTAGATTGAAGGGGTTTATGTTCTGTATGTGCTCGGCGTAGAGGGAATAGTTTTCTTGTTTCTAGGATCTAATACAGTTTTACAGGCGCTGATATTAAAATATATATACAAGGGAAATAAAGGGCTACACAGGCGCTGGTAATTGCTCAATTTTGGAGAGTTATATTACTTCGGATCAGGATGCCATCTTAGAAGCAGACCAACTACAGAACTAAGATAAGAACCTTTGATATTATTTATTCCTGATGTTTTCTTATGTGTATCAAATGGAATGTTCGTGCTATATAATTTGTCATTGTCTCATGGTCACTATTCATTTCATTACGTGGGTTCAGAGTTCGACGGTAACGGACGCGGAAACAAATTAGTACTGATGTCGGGACGTAACGTCGGGATTATATCTAAATTATCTTTAGGATAGAAGCGAGGTCATCATACGTGCATTCTGCATTTCAAACGTTTTACTAACATATATAAATACATATTATTGCGTTTTACAAATTGAATATGATCGCGGGAAATAGGCATTCCGTCCGGTTATGCAATGTTAGCTTCCAACGTAGCATAATGAGATCTTATTACCGGTGCTAGACTCTCGAGGTTAGTCACGTGATTGTTGTATAAATGGAATAGTGAAGGGGATTGAAGAATGAGATACACTCACGATACAGGTAGTTGTATGTAACTGGGATCAAATGACGGGGGGCGTGTTCTCGGTCCAGGGGATGAACGGGACTGAGGGGACACTCTGGGTGGGTCTAAGTAGAATTGCGCAAAGCCTCCACACAGTTAAAATGTGTTCAGTCAAGCAAAGGTGAAGCATTTCGAATCGGACCAGAGCGTCGTGCCTCAAACACAGCCGGAGGGAAGAAGCCCCTACGTTCTTTCACTCCCCTTGGCCCGACGAGCTCGAATTCCGGATATGAATGTTCATGAATGTCAGCTAAAAGACTCAGGTAGCCGTACCTCAATCGAAACCTTCGTTCGGGACCTCATCAACGTACGAGACAGGGCGTTCCGCATGGACGAGCAACTATGAGAAGCAAATGAAGGGGATTGAAGAAAGAGATACACTCGCGATACAGATAGTTGTATGTAACTGGGATCAAATGACGGGGTGCGTGTTCTCGATCCAGGGGATGAACGGGACTGCGGGGACACTCTGGGTGGGTCTAAGTAGAATTGCGCAAAGTTAAAATGTGTTCAGTCAAGCAAAGGTGAAGCATTTCGAATCGGACCAGAGCGTCGTGCCTCAAACACAGCCGGAGGGAAGAAGCCCCTACGTTCTTTCACTCCCCTTGGCTCGACGAGCTCGGGCTCTGGTTATGAATGTATGTGAATGTAATAACTCCGTACTCAAGGACGAGATAGGACGTTCCTCATGAACGAGAAATTATAAGATGCAGGTAGCAGTTCGACAGTCAATACTTATGCTCGGGGCCGCTTTAATGAACGAGATCTGTTAGCAGTTTAACAATCAATTTTATGATCGGGACCGCATTCAGGCGCGCGATGGCATTACTAACACCATCATTCTCATCAGTCACCACCTTTTCTAACTTGCTGTATACAGAGACCTTCGGGGTTCTCCTTTCCCGGCCAGCGAGAAACATATCAGGAATTACACAATCAACTGTAATAATCATGCTGTTTTACCATCATTTAATATCTCTAGTCAATAAGACTACACCGTGGGATCAATCACATCAACTATATGTGGCGATGCTAACATGGCTCTGACTGACGCGCTCAAGGGAGAGTCTTTTCCAGTCACCCAGTTAGTTCATTCAGCCCTTTAATCAGCAGTAAACATCATAATAATCCGGCTCATGTAGCCGCAACGTGGGATCCTCATCATATACACCAGTCAAGTTGACTGCCCCGCGGGACAATATACAAACCTTAATATCAGACGCGGGATTTCTTCCTGATATGTTTGTCGCCGGGAAGCGAGGACTTCGGGGGATTCCAGCAGGAGCAATAGAGTCTCGGCTTGTTCTTGGTCTGCAGCTTAGTGTGGGAGGTTATGTCTAAACAGGAGTTAACCACCGGATGCGGCGATGCTCTGGGGCCGCATCCCCCTCCCCCCACAGGGGGGGGGGCATCTAGAATCCACGTTTGAACAGAAGTGGTTAGACACTTCTTAAATTTCACTTACAAATCTGTATCTTCCATTCCCTTAGAATCTCGGGCTGCGATAATGTCAGACAAAGCTTGCCATGAGCCTCTGTTGCGCCTAGTTGTTGTGAATATAAATATGTTTGTCTTCCTCTACTATGTACTATGAACAGATTGAACAGATCGGACAACGTGGGATGCGCTATTGGTAGGTTTCTTACTTGTGTTTTGAATATAACGTATGCTATTATATCTTGTAAATCTGTCATAAATGGGTGCCGCATGTGGTTGTGCTGACACTGTTCTAAGCTGCTATTATGAGATGTTGATAATCAATGCGGGCGGAATCTTTAGCGTATGCCGTTAACTTGGCAACGATTGTATTGTTTTATATTACAGTATTTTAACCCCGATGGTATTATAGTTATGGCGGTTCAATGTAAGGGAGTTTTGCTACTAGCGTTTATTCCTCGGCTACGCCGCATATAATTGGCTTTTAGGCCGACTCTGGACGTGGACGATATCGGCTATCTCTCATATAGGCGAAACTGTAGAAATCTAGAGCGGTTTCTAGAAGGACGAGTACGGATTAGTTACGTGCGTTTGTTATTTCCATAGTTAGGTAAGAATTCGATCTATTTTAGTCTAGTCGCGTTAGTAAGAATACGAATCTCACCACATATCAAAAGAATTTTGGATAGCTAGGGACACAACGGAGGAGGAATTTTCCTAGCCACTAGATGGATCACGACTGGCCAATTTTGAAAATATAAATTCTTAACAAAAAAAAAATAATATTAGCTTTCATGTAAATATACTTCCGAAGTTCTAAGTTCGACTTAAGTTTTATCTAGTAGCTTAAAGCATAAAGTGTGTGCTTAAAAGTCACAAAAGATGTAATAAAGCTCGATGCGGTAGCTTAAAGTCTCAAGCTTTGGGATTTTCGTAAAACTTATATTATTAAACTTTATAGTTAGGTATTTAGTTTAGGTGTGCAGGTAGATACGTTACAACGGCCTAGACGAAAGCGATACAAAGAACTGAAAGAGATACAGCCTGAGAATGAGAAGAGTCGACCCCAAAAGCCTACTTTGGCAATGAGTTGGTAAAAGGAAGAAGAAACTTTGAAATTAAAAATGTTGCGCTTCTTTAATAAAAATTTATATTATTTAAATCCCTCTCTCAATAATTTAAATTAAATTGATGCTATTGGAACAACTATTCTAAGTATCCTTTCACATATTTTCCGTCCAGGAATATATTTATCAATAGGTAATACACCATACACCTGAAAATACGATGAAAAATGTTTTTTTACCGTACATGATGTGTACCTTCGTGGGACATCAAAATCACGACCGCGAGATTTATTTATAAAAATGACGCCTTCATGAAATATGTCATGAATGTCATGCGTGCTATTCAATAATACAATAAACCGCAAAAGGCGAACTCGCAATATCTGAAATTTCTCTGGATATTGGAAGTCATATTATTTTAAACGAGCTTTGTAAGTTAAATATTTCTTTTTCAGCTGGAAATACGAATATGCGAAGCTTTTTGGAAAGTCGTAGTGTAGATGGCTTGTGATTTAAAATTTTATTTAAGTTGTACGGTTGTTTATTATACTTAATTATTGGAACACTTGTAATTATTGGAACATAGGTATTGGAACAAACAGATATTTTATACGAACTATACGGATGTGTTAATTCTCGATTTGTTGTCGATTCTCCACATTTCGCTGGAGTCATCAAGGCATCTCCAGGAGAGTGCCCTATCGCGCTGGGGGTCAAGGACTCACTGATTATTTCTTACGCAGTCGCAGATTACACGCACTTCGTGTCGCTTCCTTCTACGTCATATTCTTTCCCCTCTATTCTGTACTTTGGTTCGCTAGTCATCGACCTCGGGAACATGAAGGTCCCATTGGATCCGATCAAGCCAAGAAACCTATCTTTAGTGTGTATCGATATAAAATTAGATTTTTAATAAATATACGTATACAAAACGTTAAATTATAGTGGAAACAATTAAAAATGAATAATTATTTATATTCACAATATTCCTTTAGCCAGTTAACACAGGTCGTATGCCCTGTGGCTGCTCCGTAAAGATTTCCATATTTGTTTCCCATATATGTAAACCGGTCTAGATCCACTCTATTTTCATACACAAATTGTTGACTCATGCGGAAGCAGCACAAGACAGGGGAATATGGAAGCACCTTGTCGAGTCTTTGGGCCCCCGACCCTACTGGACAAGGGGATGAAGATGATGATGGGTATGATAAATAGCTTCGTTACTGTTAGACTTTTATAATTTATCTTAACTAATTAGTAATTTATATTTTTGTGTATTATATATAATAGATACATCTATGTGTACAAAGAATTTTATTTAATTTTTTTTCATTTAACCCGCACAGGTTATCATTTTATTTCAAGTCGCACGTCTGTTAAGACGCCGTGATAGATAAATAATAAAATAAAGTGGGACTTTACAGGTGACCGGTTGAATCAAAGCTTCATCTGCCCAGGATAGCGGTTTGCTACGAAAAAACATTAATGTTGTCTGCGCATTATCTTCTTTTTATTATTTAATGAGATATTCTGCCGTAAATACACGAACGTTCTGGCTGTTATACAAAAGCCCTGATGATGGAATCTGCAATGGGATCCGAAACATGGAAGAGTATTCCAAAATATGACCAGACGATTCTGATCGCCGGTGACAGTTTGAGAACTTTTTTTTCAGATTGACAATTAACTAAATTGAGCACGCTTCGAAAGAATAACTTATCTGTGAAAGTAAAATAATGAGAAGAATTTTATCTAACAATGATTATTGGGACCTCTATGAATTCATATTTTTGGAACCTCACCAAAATAAACAATGATAAATATATTTCTTGTATTATTTATATTTTTCCTACATATAAATGCACGAAGCTCCCACGAGGAAATATCACGTGACACAAATCAACATGGCCTCGGGCTTCATGTCAGTTTGAAATAAATATGGACCCAGTTGGGTTTGGTGATGAGAAAAAGGTATTTTTCTTTCAGGAAATTATTCCTCTCTTCACTCTTACGTAGTATTTTCGGTTGAGTGTTATTGATACGAGCCTAGGATGGATGTTGGAAATGGAGTCAGTAGTCGGTACTTGAGAAAAATTATAAGAGAGTGAACACAATGGAAATATTTATTGCTCTTAATTCATGAACAAAATTGCATTCTTCAACTTTATAAAAATTTATAAGAAGTGACCAAAAAGTATCAAGTATCAGAAAAAATATCACTTGGTAAATTGTATATCCCTCTAATATATACCAAAACTGCTCAGAATCATTATACATTTGGAGTTGTGAAATGTTTTAAAATGAGGATTGAGAATAATAAAGAGGCTTTTAACAAAAATATTAAAAAACGCGATCATAGTAAATTCATTTTTATTTTACATAATGGAATCCTCTTACTTATTATTTAATTTTGTATATATTTAATCATATAATCCTGTGGAATACTTCCTTAATAATAGATATCTTTAATATTAATATTATCTTTACAGCATACCTACTGTTGATTGCCTTTGTTTATAATTTTACATTATTTTCTTTTTGCTATATTCATTTTTAAATAATAATTGCGCATTGTTATATGATTTATGCTTATTTTTAGTTTATTTTTACTTCTCACATTATTTCATTATGATTATTGCATATAAGTTATTTTTATATATAGGTAGATAGTATGTATTATTATTTCATTATGATTATTGCATATAAGTTATTCTGATATATAGGTAAATAGTATGTACTACATATTATCAAATACATTTTAAATATAATGATATTCCTATCCTACTCACGAGTTTTTATTACTCATGTAGAAGAGAAATACCTCGTAAAAACCTTCACTACTAATATTGTAAATTTTTATTTATTTATATAATAAATAAATAAATGGAAATAATATTTTAATTCTATTGATCTCCATTCATACCATACAAAAAAATATGTTTATTTTATTGATCTCCATTCGAGATTTTAACACCAACGTCCGACATCGACAGATGTACTAATTGTTTGTATTAACGCATCATTCCCATACAGAGGATACTGCTTTATACTCTTGTGTCTTTATGTTTTCACGGCCATTCAGAATTTTCTATGTATAGTTTTCTGGAATATTCTGCCTTGTATATGTGACCTCTCTGGCCGACGTTTCAGATCCCATTGCAGGGTCCATCATCAGGGCTGATGTGATGGGTGTGTGTTTGAAAATGTATCAATTGTACGCAAAATGCAACAGGCAAATTATAATCTTATTAAATGTTAGCAGAGTATAAATCAACGTACATTAACAATTGGAGAAATAATGGAGAGAAATAAAATAAAGATTTCCCTTTCCAACTACTTAATCAATTACTTTAAAAATAGGTTTACAATTTATACAAGAGGAATAAATAATTACTTTTGATGGTAAATTTTTTTATTTTGTAGGATGTAATTTGACTTTATAAATTGACATTGATGATATAAAAAGCAATTTCATTACAGTAATAACTTCTAGGTAATCAGTACTTACTTATTTATAAACAAAATCAAGAAAACATGTTTTTTCTTGTTATTTCGATCAATTTGCCAAACTTTCCCCATAATTTGTAGGTTCTCTCCCCTGTCTTGTCAACGTCAAATGAAAATAAAGAGTTTTTCCAATGAATATCCATTTAAAACTTTCCCAATAATTTCAACGACAAAATCGGAAGTTTTTCTTTCTATAGATTGTTTTCGACGCAAAATTAAAATACAGTGGTATTAGTGCACGAAAATCTATATTGTGATGTGGTAACCAATCACATAATGATTTTATTAAATAATAATTTTTCAATGACATTTACTGAGAACTCCATTAAAACAGTTTTAAAATATGTTTAAATAAAACAATATACAAGGTTGGTAAGTATGTTTAAAATTTTCGAAACTTCGAAGTAGCAGACACACATGTATTCGTATACACAACACTTGCTGTTATTTCTTTCAAATACATCTTCTTTGGCAGAAAAAAGGCTCGATATTATTTGAATACGGGGTTAATTTTTTGAATATTTTTTACGTAATTTATTTAATGAAGGGTTCTGTCGCAAAGAACGTTGATTATAGATCAGTAGAGTGAATGATGTGATAGATAATAAATGAGAGTTATGAAATATTCTGCCATCGAAATACACAACAATTGTAATAAATTAGGTCAAAATAAAACAATTAATCCAAAATAATCATTGACAACCGAATTTGACAAGATTATTTCTAAATCAGAAGATATTTATGCTACTTCAAAATGCTATGTAATATATATCGTAATTTTTTCCTTTTTTTCATGGAGCTTTTCTAATCCATGTATTGTTTTGAAAATGTGAAAATGGCATTACATTTTTAGGATGAAAAGTAACAGTTCAGATTTATATCGTCGAGAAAAAATACTGGACATCCTCAGGCAGGAAAAAATTCGGTAACAGAAGCAATTTCAGGAAAAAGAAAACTGATCCATGATTTTAATGGTAAGAGAGGTGTTACAGTTTTTTAAACGAAATACAAAACTTAAATATCTTTAATGTGGCATACAGATTTTATGTTGTGACGGGTCGAGGTTGATGGAAACAAATGAAAACATTAGAAATTGATTAGCGATTTATTAATTATTTTATTAAATTGATAAGTCAATAAACATGAAAGTATTTAAATCACACTATTTTGCAATTTATCACTCGTCTATGAAAACTTTATTATCGAGAAGATTCTTTTATTTTCTAGTGTGTAGGTGAAGGTTCCCGTCGTTTCTATGCTGTTACGGGCATTTTCAGACTTTCGTAGATCCTAGAGTGCTTTGGGCTATTCTGGAGCATTCCAAAGGGTTGATCCAAAGTGACATATAAAAAGGAAATCGCATGGATCGGAGGAAAGTGCAATTCCTTCTTCTTACCATTTCATTACAATATTAAAAACAAATTAAATTTTTTGAAATTGCTCCCAAACTATCAAAAAAAATTTTTTTTTCAAATCGGATATGCTAAATTGTAGATATTTCATTTCTTAATAAATCCACAATCATTTTTTCTGTTTCTATAAAACGTGCATTAGGGAAAGTTGCATGTCAGTCACGGAGGAGGAGTTCTATGAAGATGTTTTTTTTTAAATATCCAATAAGGTAATAAAAATAATGTACTTTAATAAATTCCGATAAAACATATTCACCCCCTTACAAAAAATCTAACAATTTTTACCTAAATTTTAGCCTGGCGTACGTAACCCCATAAACTATGAGATAAATTTTCTGGATATTTTGAAAGATCTTCGATCTTTTGAAGAGAGAAGCTGATAAAAATATGATAAAAGGAAAAAACTAAAGCAAGGCATACCTTATCGTGACGGTTTGGTTACTAGGTTTACTATTCCAAACCCAATATTTTAAGCCTTATTATAGGTAAAAACAGGACTGTAAATCAAAATTTTGGTAAATGGAATATTTTTATTATAATGAAAGTTAAATCTGGAAAATATTCAAATCCAATTTAATTATTTTAACGTTTAATGCAACCTTTGTGCCGCACTCGGAGAAATTTTCCGACAAGGATTTTCGTTATTTAAGATTTTCATTGAATCTGTTTTAGATGGAGTCTTAATTAGAAATGGAATGTTGGCGCTCTGGATGGAAACATTTCGTAATATCATGGATATTTTATTCATACATAAATAATAAGAACTAGATGTGACGCGTCAAAAATGACGTACGTATTTATTTATTAATTAAAAAAGTATAAAAAAATAAGTTACCGACGTTACAGGCAGTTAAAGACAGACAAATAGGCAGCTAAATTATTATTATTGGGATAATAACATAATTTTGTCGCGTGGGATTTTTGTCATGGGAATTTTGTATTTGTATAAACGAAAACAAAGTTACGGACAGAGAGACAATAATTTTTTTTTCTAAAGTTTACGTTTTAAAAGGCCAAATGGCCCAATGACAGAAGCAAATCACAACAAATACCCAGGCTTGAGCAAAAAAAATTAATTGTGACCTCACCGGAAATCGAACCCGGAACTCTCGGTGTGAGAAGCCAATGTCATATCCACTGGACTACGAGGGCCGCCATTGGGATAAGGCATCCAAACAACATATTTTATATATAAAATAAGTTCCATATACATAGGGGTGGAATATCCGAAACAACAATATGTAACTAAAGTAAGTAAAATATATAACTACCCACACAGTTTTGTGTGTAGTATCTACAATCTTATAAGTAAAGTGGTTAAGACACTTGCTAAGTGTTTTAGTGGTCGAAGGTTCGTGCCCCGTTTCAAAGGATTACCAAGTTAGTTCTATTTTCATGCACAGACGTTTTACTAAGTTTAAAAATAGTATAATTTTTTATGTAACACGTGTTCCGTTTGTGTATTTAAAAAAAATCGGTTAATTTATATAGATAAATGTATGGATTGTTTGCACACAGATTTATTAGACACGAGTTTATTTAAAAGAATGGCTAAAATTTAATAAATTTAATACAATATAATGTTCGCTATAACGTGGTTCGTTTTAAAAATTTTATAAGTTTACTAGTAGTAATCTAAAATGATGTCCTTGAACATGTCGGTCTCTAAAGAAAAGTGTGCAAAATTTGGGTAAGACCTGACAAATGCTGTAGATTTGGGAAAAAAATCATAAATAAATTTAAAAGAAAATAAAAATTATAAAAAAAATAAAAAAGTAACGGACGTTACAGAAAGTGACGGACAGACAGACAGATGGACAATGATTTTATTGTTATCGGAATATAGAAATAACTAATCTATCTATCATTTTATATAAATATCAGTATTTTTTTTATAAAAATTGGCGAATTTCTTCATCATTTTTAATTTCTTTCGTTATTTTCCATCTAGTATATTTTAGGTATTCCTTTGATTCATAGCATTGTAACTTCGTTAACCCAATACGTCTTACCCATTATTTTTGCACAAAACCCGGAGGGGGAATCCCAAACGATCTCTTTTTTCCAAAGATTGTGTAAAACGTGGAATCCTTTAATATCTCCTTTCCCAGAGCGAAGAGCTTACTACTTCTTACGTAAGAGTTTCAATATTGAGAATTTTGTATTATCTGTATAATAATTTACTTTGCTTTTGGTTTATACTTTTAGTACAAAACGGATTTATTTACATTTTTTGATGAAATAAAACTATTTAGAGTATCTACGTAACCATTCATTATTCAGCACAAAATATAAACCAAATTAATTAATCAATTAGAAAGACATACAGAAAAATCTAATCCACGAAAAAATATTTTGGCTACTACCGGGATTCGAACCCGGGTCACCTCCTTTCCGGGGCTGGTGCTCTGACCACTAAGCTGTAGGAGCCTTGTAGATTTCCGTGAATACATCGACCTGATGTGTAATTCTCATTTTTATTAATTGATAAATTTTTATTTTTGTCCATAGAGCAATCCAATTTTTTGATACGGTAGTTCAAATTACTTTGTTATACTACCGCTAGATGGACGCCAGAATTAAACAATTAATTCATTTTATTTGGACACATTTAATACAACCGATTTTAAATTCAAAAACACATTCATATTTGTGAAGTTGTAATTTTTCAGAACAAAGTTCTGTGAAGTTTTTAAAACTAAATTAATTAATCAATTAGAAAGACATACAGAAAAACCTAATCCACAAAAATATATTTTGGCCACGCGTTTAATAAGTAATACAGGAATTAGCACAAAACATCAAAATGGAATAGGTAATAGACCATACAATTTAGAGGTATTAGAGATCATAAATAAACAATTAAATTTATCCTTTAATTCTATTTTGCATATGTTTCCCTTAGGCTACAATACTCCCCACCCCATCCCCCTACGTACCACCATCTGGTCGGTACCAATATAAACATTAAGAGGTGTTAAAACAAAAGATATTCTTTTGTCCATTTAACTTAATACTATACAATTCATGGATCTATGACAAGAGCCACATCTATCTGCATTCTATGGTTAGAAGGCCATGTCATGTCTATGGTCAGTATGCCGGGTAACTGACAGTAATCTTTCTTTTAATTTGAGAGCTATTGAAGTGTTTTTTGACAATGTCTTTTAACAATGTGGTTAAACAAAAGCATTTATTGGACAAAGGAGACAATAAATATTTAATCACAACTTATTTTGGAAATTTATACTTTTAAAATCAATTAGATCCCTTATTTTCATCCAATCCTTTTAGGTATTTTTACGATCATTGTTTTTTTATAATTTTCTTCTATTTACCATGTGAATTGAAATATAATGTTGATGAGTCACAATTAAAAACGTTTTTACTTTATCAGACTTACACGGGTCTGATATTTTGCCCACACTTTTGGAATAGTTGTTTGTCGAGCTCATGGTGTATCGAGTCAAGGTCTACCTAGAGTTAAAAAAAATAATTAAATTTGAGGTTAGATTCACGACAGACTTTTTCACCACGTAGTGTAGTTTTTAAGCTTGAAAATCCGATTGAGATAGAAAATTTTAGACATAAATAATGGATCGTGCCTTACTGGCCCACCTTAATCATTATCTGGCTATTGGAGATCTTCAAGAATTAGAAGAAAATGTCAAGAGATGAGATGGAAGTCCCGAAAACTATTGTTGTGGTTTTTATTGTGGCCAGTATATTTCAAGTGCAAATTTTACTTCAGTAAAACGTGTGAACTCACGTGAATCTTTATCTTTATCTATTTATTATTTTGCGTAAATTGTTAGATTCCTTGTGAACTCATTAATGTTAAAAAGATGACAACGTCAAAAAATGATAAGTTTCTTCTAATTAAATAAATGGCCATTGATAAACCACATCTATCGGTTTACGAGGCCTACTTGGAGTAAACTATTTATAAAAAAGAGCTTATCTCGATATTTGATTGCATGAATTGCAATTTAATCATTATCACAAAACCAAATTATGTCAATAAGTTAAAAGTATAGATACTCAGAGAATATCGAAAAAAAATATACGGTTACCAACATTTTCTTATTGGGAGAATGAGTTACTAATTTCATTATGTTAACTAATTATTACAACTATTTGATTTTTGTGTTATTTCTTCTCTAATTTTTAAATAAATTTTAACGACGACCTCAATAACTATAACTATTGTCACAGAAATGTGAGCTCGAAGTTTGGTGAAAAAATCGACCCGGCGAAATAGAGAACTCAAGTTACATTTAAAAAAACCCTTTTCAACAATTCACGATATAGAGGGAACTATGATTACGACCATTTAATAAATAAAGTCGAAATGTATTTCGCAAATTAGTTGAAAAAAAAACTTTTTTGGCATTGGTCACCTAGTAACCATTTCCAAAGCGGGGGTAATTTTTTCCTAAAAAGAAATAAGTGGTCCGCCGACGTGTGAGTGTTATATATTACGTTTAAGGGCGGTTATTTCTCTACAGGGTGGGCAAAAGTGTCGTTAGGAGAGAGGAGGGAAATAGGTGGCGGCATCTGTGAGACACAAAAAGGACCATAATGGTTCGGAACTTCGATGAGAGTTTTTTACTTATCGAATCGGAGACAAAAAAATTAATTTGCTTCTCTTAAAAACTTACAGTTAGGCAAAAGAAAATTCAATGTGAATTCCTTGACTTGGATAAGGGTTGCTATATTTATTTTAACTCTTTTTAGCGTACATAATGATGTAAAGCTGAAAATATGATATTAACCTACTACTTATATAATAATAATAAAAATATTATTGATAATAATAAATTTTTTAATAATTATAATAATAATAATAATTATTATTATTATTATTATTAAAAAAACCCATTATTTAGGACTCTTACAAAAATAAAGGTAAGATAATACATATTAAGCAATAACACAAGCTCTAATAAAGCATAATATAATGTAAATGACACGTAAGCTATAAGTTAGTACATAAAATTATTAATAATAATATATAGCAAGAACATAGCAAGATGGTTTAAAATAATTATTCAGAAAAAAAATATACAGTAGGTATTAGTAGTTTAAAACATGGGTATAGACACAAGAATAATTCATATACCACATCAAACAATTCATACAGAGAACTTGCTGGAACATAAAAAGAAACGAGAGGTTAGTAGTTAGCTAGAAGATAATTATTATAACATTCTATAAATGACACTATTTTTTTAAGGCGAGGTATAGTTTTTTTCCAAATATTTTTAAAACATTTGTGAATTTAATTAAATTAATGGGAAAGTCTTACTGATCATATATCTGTTTGCTAATCTATGAAGTATTTGCAGTGGTGAATTGAAAAAATAGTTTGTGACTGCAGTTTCCAAGGCAAAATTTGCATAAATTCTGTTTTCGCGGGATGGAACAAGTAAGCAGATGAGTTCCAATACATGAGGACAGTCAATAATTCAAATTATGATTTTTTTGAATAAGGCACGATCCGTCACTATTTTTCTTGACTCAAATTTTTCAAGGGAGCAAAAGGATCTAAGAAAATCATAATCAATATTACTTTAAGTTGAAATTTAATCAAAACCTCCTGAAATTTGGACTCCCAATATATAAAATAAGATTTGCATTATTTACTTGGCTTGGATTTGGTAATTGATCGACTAAACTTCCACCTTTAATGCACGCTTGGAATTTTAATACATTAAGACGACACTAAAGTTAATCATATATTCGTAGAATTTGAAGGCTTTGAAAATGCTATTGGTGCGACAGTCATTTTTATTAATTCACTGTTAATATTATGCATCGTGTACTTGGAAGATAACGAATAATAAGCCATTAAAATACAATAGAACCATTCTTTTTTAATTAGTAGGTATTTATTGTCAATAGGCCAATCTCAAAAAAAAAATTTATTAACAAATTTAATAACAGAATAAATGTTTATGCACACATCCTTTAGAGTGCAAAACATTTTATTATGATAAGCTAATGTTATTTGTATAAAACATGCATGTTACCTGACATGATATGATATCTATGTATTATACATATCATATTTCATATCATATAAAAGTAAAGGCAGCACTTTTCCGTCCTTTCTTAGAATATGCCTCTGTGATTTGATTTCCCTTCTATATAAATAAATAAGTCATATCGAATCCGTGCAACATCGTTTCTTAAGAAAAGTTGCATGGATGATGGGCTTGGATAGAGGAGACTACTCCTACAGTGAAATTAAGTCAATGTTAAAAAATTGTAACCTCCAAAAACATAGAGAAAACACTGATTTAATCACTATATTCAAGATATTAAGCAGCCACACTGATGTGCCTTTGTTACTGGGCCAAATAAAATTCAATATCACTTCCTGTAGACTTAGAAATAATGAAGTGGTGTTCCTTAGCCATAATAGACCTAATTATGGATTCCATGCTCCTATGCCACGGTTATTTCATCTTATCAACTAAAGACAATATCTGGATTTCTTCGGTGTAAGTCTGTCTTATTCTGATGTATTTTATGTTGGTAATGTTATGTATTACATTTTATTGATCTATGTCAAATAATTTCAATAAATAAATAAGTAAATTATCGATCAATGCCTATAATTAACTTTTAATAGGAATTGACTTAATACCTACCCATGTGAATTTACAGTTAAATTGTGATTTTTATATACTCATTTATATTGATAATACTGACCGATTTTTAAATAGTTTGTATAATTAAATATAATGATAAACTGCTCCCTTGATAGTACACTACATAATTATTTATCTGGTTAGTGTTTATCAATATTTTGACAGTTTTGAAGATCCACAGAAAAAAGATTAATAATTTTCAAGCCCAAATTTTTTTAAATGTATGAAAGTTTAAAAATACATTTTTTTTAAAATACATTCTATATACTCTATGTCACTATTTGAAACGACAGCTTCAATAAAATAGTGATCTAATTAATAACACCCGTCAATATTTTTAATTAGAATGTCTGTGTTATAAATCAAATTATCAAAATAATAAATTGAAAAAAACTCAACAGGATAGCCAAGTGCGAAAAGGTGGTGGAGGCAGAGTGGATGGTTTGGTTAAGGGCGGGGAAACAGAGAAATGAGTAAATAAGTGGTAATGATTGACGGGGCTTCCGGTTGTTGAAGGATGTACCTAATGATGGGGGGTGTGGAGAAATCTAAGAAAATATGGAATCCACGACAGAATATTCTTTTTTCACATAAAACATTAGAATTTCTATTCGTTCGATAACCAACGACATTTATTTCAAAACTGCTTCGTGATATTTATCTATTCTATGATATTATGTGTTAGTGATACATATTTATCTAAAGTTAAAGTATTTATTTATTTGTATACGCATACCACCATTGAAAAAATTTGTGTAAAAATAAAAGACATCCTACACAAGCAAGCAACAAAACACATTTACAAAAACTTACACAGAAAAATAAATTAAATAACACAATATAAGATGTAAAAAATTAAAGAGTCAACAATCTATGAGCAAAAAATTTAATTATTAGCTGATTTTAATATAGAAACTATCACTGTCTCAGAATCGACAGCATGTTTCTCTTTAAAGTAGTTAAGCTATCATGTAATACGTCTACACACTCACTGTACTTATTACCCAGTCTGTGTAGTCTAAGCAGTGATGAGTGTATGTGGCAGTTTGTTAAGGTAATATAGGAGTAAAATATATCCTTTGAACGCGTTGACAATGAAATTCTAAAACATAATTTAGGAAGAAGATTAGGGCTGTCAGTAAGTCTATTAATTTTCTTCCATCTGATAGACTAAACTCAGTGCAATTAAGATTAATTATAGATGTATCACAGAGAAGAAGCTATGAATAAAAGAAATATGTGTGGAAGTTTTTTTATATGACAGCCCAGGGCTTACAACTGGATGAGCTGGCTAAAGTAATCACTCTACACAATGTAACGTTCACCAATTCAATCATAAGAACATCCACACATTATAAAAATTTTAAAGTTCTATATATATGTTCAAATTTCAGATTTGTTTCCTTTTTCGATGCTAATTATTTTATTTTTAATCTTGGTAAAGTGCTTTTATATTTTTAAGATACGCATATATATTTTTAATATACTATAATCCACATGTTAAAAATACATTTGATTCACATAGAATATGTTTATTATAAACTTTTCCTAACACTTTTATATATACTCACATTAACCCGGTGTTTTATTTTTGGTATCAGAATAGAATATCTGTAGCATCAAATTATCATCAAAGTATATATGCTGCTTTTTGTGTTAGAATTCGATTGCTTTTTTTGATATACTTATATATAATATTAATTGTAATATTTTTGCTTATTTTGAAAATTATAACCTTTGTTTAATTTGCAAGGAGCTAATATAAAAAAAAGACTTTTATGGTTTTTTTTTAAGTTGTTATTTAGATTTATTTTATTGTGAATATGAATATTTTTCTTTGCAGTAAAACATACGAATATTCTATAGAGGAGTGGTGTGATACGTTGTCTGAGATAGTTGTGCGTTTTTTATCGATTGAATGTTTAATTAAATATAAAATGAAAAAAAAATCGTTCTCATGCCACATTTCTAGTAATAAAATTATTCATTTTTCTAATACACTCAATACCCATGACTCTTACTATTATTAAGTATAGTATAAACACCCTTATTATATATTATTATATTATACCAAACCTGAAGTAATAAATTAAATCACCTACTTGAAAACCTTGCTGTCTCAACACAGATTATTTAATTAAAAGTCAAAACGGAATGTTAAATTTATGTCAAACTTCTATAGATAAAAATAATTAAGAAAGGGTTGGACAACTATGCATGTAGTAAATTGTATCAAAACATACATTACACATTATTCAAGGTATATTCGTCAAACTATGACTGTAATTTATCTTTAATAAATAAACAAATAAATACATAAACATAAAAATACAACTACAAATAAATGTATCCTAAACATTTATTTTATCGAGGCAGACAAAACGTGACGATAATACTAAGTTCACAAACTGACGAAAGTAAATTTGTGCTGATTTTTCATCTTAAAAGCATTAATCTCAATTTGTTACATTTTTTGGTGTTCGAATTGTTGATTTTAAACCAACTCAAAAGGGTTTTCAAAAACAGAGCCGACGTTTCTTTGGCGCGAAACGTTTACAAACCGATTGTGAAAAACTGAACGAAGTTAGAAGAGGCCCCCAAAAAACCGAACCCAAATTGTGCTGAGATCACACAGCTGGGTATGGCTGTCGATTGCGACCCTCAGAGCGCCCGTGGTGCCCATACAAAAAAACGGTATTTATATCCCTTGTCCACGGATGAGTAGGCAGAGTGGAGAAAACGTTTTCTAATCGCGGCAACGACGCTTCCGGGAAATTGGGTAATAACTCGTAACCTACCCTTCCAATTCCTCAAAAGTTTTTATGTATGGTATAAATAAATTAGTAAGCGTTTTTGAGGTGTTTTTTTTTTACATAAATGCAGTAGGAATTGATAATGTTGAAAATTGACAATGTAACTGTTCGAAATAGTGCTGCCAGAATAGAAAACAAGTATACACAAAACTGGAAATTTATTTATTAAATTTAGGTTTAGATGATTTTGAAATTATTTTTAAAATTTCATTCATTGATTTGCCAGTTACTTTGTGGTGTAAAATTTTAATTAAAATATATTAAATAACTTTTTATTACACGCACAAAATTATTAAAATTCTTGTTTTACTATTAGTTTTAGAACAGAAATTTCCATCGATATAAATGACAACTATACCTGTCGATGGGAAATTCTTAATAATAATTCTTAATAATTACGTGCTACGTTTTTTTGTGTTTATTGTAATTAAGGTTTTTAAATACTTATTACACGTGGTCAGTTAATAATAATGTAAACCAAGTTATATCAAAATTACTAAAATAATAACATTACAAAAATATGAAAACTTGTAAAAAATCAATACCCAAGAAAAAAAGAATTAATAATGTCATGATAGATAAATACATTAAAAAATATATATGAGACACTAATAGAATAGTGGGTACACGATACATAAAAAATAATACATTATTATTTAAAACTCAGCTCATTATCTCGATTACAATTGTCTTCGACCTGCTCTAACATAAACATGCATATATAAATTAGTGCATTAATGTAGATGTAAAAATATATTGCTTAATAGTTTATTTAGTGTGTTCTTTTGGTCAGGTTACTATCAATAAAATGGATGTTGTGTAGGAGTGACTTATTGAATGATGATAGGGTATCTGCAAAAATATCAGCATTAGCTTTAGGGTCAGCACAATATGTATTGTATGTACGACAAATTCGTGTGATGGGAGAAAAATAATTCATAGTATTACTATGCTGGCTTATTCTAAGAACTCCAGTTTTTTTATACGGGGTTTTTTAGCCTGCAAATTTATGTCAAATAAAGAAAGATAATCAAGAGCTCCACTGAGAAACTTATGTAGCACAACAAACGGATATCTATATATTTCGCATCATGATAGATACATACACATCTATATATCACGTATTCTAGGAAAACATTGCACATAGCGAGACAATTAAAAGTACTTCAGCATCTTTTAATATATTAATGATGTTAATTTATAATAAAGGGTCTGATGTTTTAATAGCATAGTGCGTCGTGTTTATTTTGTCGGGTGTATAACGAGCGGCATAATAGAAATGAAATAGAGCCGTATCTTTCGGGACACGGCTCCCCACTAGAGGCTACTCCTGCACGCCATAGGGCTTGTTCTTAATCAGTATGATAACGCTAATGCTATGAAAGCAGGACTGAAAACGAATAAATATTTATTTATTATTATCAACGCTTCGTTATCAAGTGAGCTTTTACAACATTATAAAACGAAAAATTTACTTCATTCTACTGGCATATTACATGTAATATGGAATGATATCTCAACGAGTCAATTATATGTTTTTTTAAAAATATTTTTTCTAATAATAAAATGAATTACGAATAGTGAAATGAGGAAAATATTGAATAAAACGTAGATAAACTCAGTGGCGTGCAGCGCGTACAAGCAAAAAAGCTGTGTATTAGTAAAGATTCTGGGAAACAAATATTAATTAAATAATCCTTATCTTAAGAAATAGTCAATTTAAAATTCTAGCCGTAATTCGTTCTACGGCTAGATGTTTTATTTCCGACATTTTTGTATCTAACTTCATGTCAATTCATAATTTATCTCACTTGTATGCGCCCAACAAATTTGTTTCATAGATATAGTCAAGTCGAGTAAAAACTCGTCCTGAACTGTGTATTTTCCTAATGAAACCGTATAAGGTTATATAATAAAATGACGTTACTTGTTCTACGTGTTAATTATGTGTTTCATATATTTTTCTGTTGTTTTTAAATGGAATTCTAATAACATAATAACATAATAAATATATATAAATAAAATAAACAATATAGAATAAGGATATATGGAATGAGATGTGACACGTATTCCGTGTTCACATCTCAATTTTTAAAAAAAAAAAAAAAATATATATTGTTAATAATAATGTCTGTTATATGTATTTACAGTCATTTTCTTCAGTTTATAAAATCGACAATGTGACATTTTGTAAATGTAATTTTAATGAGTTATGTCACTGTGAAAGGCGAGCATATTTTCATTAATTTTGTATTCATCTTGGGAGTGTGATTAAATTTTCAACCTTACGAAGCGTCAAATTTAAATTTGAAATTAACCACAAGATCTTTGCTGCGAAATGTTTAAAATTAAACCTTAAATATCTTTGTATTATTCATATCTAATAATTATCAGACATGAAATATAGGTAAGAATGAATTTCACATATGAATTTCTGATACTGGCTAGTTTGAAATCCGATATCTTGCATTCGACACGGAATTTCAAATTCAAATTAATGTCATAGGTATTAAATATAGGATATTATTTTTTCAAAATGAGTTATTTATTTATTTTCCGCTGTTTGTTTTTTCTTTGATATCACGAAGATTTGCGACCAAAGAGAAAATGAAAATTCGCGAACACGAATAGGTGTTCCGTTGTGGATAACTGGTCAAAGCTATAGTAGAAGCGGATTCATCTCAAACCATATCAGAATTAGCAATAGCCTTCAACGCAGTGACTCTACGATATTGATTAATTTCCTTCAAATTGGGAAAATATAAAAATTCGTAAAGTATGTATGGAATGAACTTCCTAAAGGTCAACAGCACACTCGGGTCGAGGCTTGCCTTAATTTGTTGAGTCGGTACATAAATGAGGAAATTCTGAATCTAATTGTTACTTGAAATGAAAACTAGATCTTATATGTTAATCAATAATGTTTGTCACAATGGTTGGACTCAGGGCAGGTTATCAAAGAATGTCCCAAAAGCAAATCGAGTCAAAAGAAATTGCTTGTGACTGTATGGAGGACCCGTGATGGCATTATTCATAATTGCTTCTTGAGATTTAGTTCATCAATTATACTGCACAGATTTGTTGTCAAGAATTGAAAACGATGATGAACAAGCTCAGTGTCGAACAACCGAGACTTGTCTATTGCTCTGGTCCACTTCTTCTCCACGACAATGCATAACGGACCATAAATATTAAAATTACAGTAGCTTCGACTGGAAATTCTCCGTCATCCACCTTACTCGCCACACCTTGCACCTTCTGATTTTTTTCGGAATTTGGATAACTTTTTACAAAAGACTCCGAATCCGATGAGGCGAAAAAAAAGGTTTTTAAAAAATTAATCGATTCCTGTCCCCAGAATTTCTATACCAATGGACTTCCATTAAAATAGCAAAAGTGCTTTAATAGCAATGGCCAATTCTTCGATAAATTAAATTTAGACTTTTTAAGACAAAAAAATGGTTTGAATTTTTCTATAAAATGGACATTTCATAGGAGGATCTAATATAAAACAGCTATTTATTATTCATTGTATGATGATTATTATAGGGGTTGATGTATGAATCATGATAAAGTTTGTTCTTAATAGGGTACAGACGATACGTTTATGACCTTTTCGTCGCCTGAAATATGCATGTATACCCTAACACCTGCTGCCTACAAAATAGCTGTATCATCGCGTCATAGATGTACAAATTATGTTATCGTTGTCGAAACATCTTTGCGATATGTGAATCGTTATTTACGAGGATTATAAGTGCGATGAACACAATATACGAATTGTATTTTCCCCTGTTTGTGTAAGATATTTTAGTGCATAAATTACATTTTTTTAACTTCTTCAATAAATGATACGTTGCATCCTGATGAAGGAACCTCTGGCCTCGAAACTTGCTGGTAATCCAATAAATAATGGTTTCTACTAAGTGTTTTCTCATCAAGATATATTACAGATGTGTTCCAGAGACGAAATTATTTATATGGAAAAGTAGGTATGGAAGTCTTTTGATCGTTGATAGGGCTTACGACCTGTCATATGGCTGGCTTAAGTGATCACTTTACACAATGTTACCTTCATCAATCCTACCCACGATTGAACTCCATACTTTACCTTTATACCTTCACTTTATTTTACAGTGATGAGATGGTTTGGTCACGTGGAGCGTAGAACGAGGAAAGGATGGCTAAGAAAATATATGAGACGAGTGTTGAAAGCAACAGGAATAGAGGGCGTCCACGAAAGACCTGATACGATCAGATACTACAAGTATTTGAGGATGGCCCTGTTAAAAGCCGCAACAAACGTAGAACTTATATGAAAAGATGTATGAATGTGGCCGAAGCAAAAGCGGTGTGCCAGGATAGAAAAATGTGGCATTCAGTCCTCTCTGCCTACCCCTGCGGAGAAACGGCGTGATGGTTAGTTAGATGGTTAGCATGCACGGTTACCACGGTTGAAATTTGCCACTCCCGTGAAACGAGACTTCTATTGTTTTGATTATAATGTTTTTTTTAGTATCATTCTTTTTTTATTAATTTATTTTTAAGTATAATTTTAAGAATTTGTGAACAAGGTAAATTTTTGCTAATAAAAAAATCTATGGTTGAATCCGGTTGAACCGCGTCAAAACAAAATTGAAAAATAAATGAGAATATACCTGCATTTTCATCCTTGGAATTATAACACTCAGCCAAGCTTATCGTATGTCGTTGGCGTTAATTGTGAATTTAATTGATACGTAGTATAAAATAAACTAAAAAAGCAAACTGCCCTAACTTCGTATATTTATTGTAGTTCTATGATATACCCACCTTTTTTAGTAGCCGCTACAGGCAGTCCCATCTAATGCAGTCAAATGCTTTCTTGAATATATTATGATAGCTGTGTAATTAATACTTAGGTTTTAAATATTTTCATACAAAAATAAACGATTATTTTAGATTTGAATAAAACATCTCTTTAATGATGATACGACTAGAGAAAGCTTATGAAAATGCTTTCTCCCTGCTATTGAAATATCTGCCCGTATATAGGTATAGGTAGATACTGAATTAAATCAGTCTGGCATGAGTGTAGATTAACTTTTGTAAAATGAAACTGCAAAAGAATAAACTACTGTGCATGAAAATTGATTTTGATATAATTTTATTTCTGTTGTTTACATTAAATTAAATTTATGATTTTCATAATAGTATAGATATATTTTTCCATAAACAATTTCTTGTATAAAATCACTATCAACTATTTTAAAAGCTTCGTAACGAACACAAGCTTTATATTATTTTTATACAACAAATAATTTCCTTTCCAAGATATGGTCTGTGGGCGCGTACATAAATACTTATTATAAGTTGATTAAATATTTTACGAAGAAATGATTCGCCTGAGTAAAGCATTGTTATTTTTTTGAGATCATTTATTCTGGTTCAATGGATATTAAATCATGCCTGTGTTATAATATCTATTCCATTTGGGAAAACTCGTAAAATGTTAGCCAAAAACGTGTTCCTAACTGTTAAAACACACAAAGTTCAATTTATTTCGTGTAATTAAGTACTCTTAAATTGAGGGAGTGTGCAAAAGGAAAATGATTTTTCAATCAAATTGGATTTAGTGGCTTTAAATACTTGGAATAAATATTTTCTGTATGTTTTTCATGTATAACCGGAACCATATACATCAGTAATACCTGAATATACATGGGACATACATGAATTTCTTATTCATTAAGTATGTACAAAGTATAAAAAATGTAATTTAATGAAGACGTTTCCATTTTTTTATTATTCATTCATTATAAAAATTTAAGTAAAATGAAACAAAAATGTGAAATAATCATTAAAATATCTCTGAAAATGAAAAAGTAAAATTGCACTTGCAAAAATAATTTCGTTTTATGCGACGGTCTAGCATGTGACGTCACTTGACCTAGACGACGCGACTCGTGTTCGCTTAGTGCCCGTGGTGCGACAATCCAGTTGATTGAAAAATGGATTTTTTTTACAAATATTTTTCATTATCTTCTAATTATATTGTTAAAATAAGAAGCTCTGGGTTCACGTAATCACCCTTTCCGTTTTGTCAGCGCACCTGGCGTGTAAAAGTTCAATTTCAAATTCAATTAAGAAGCCACAGCTGACAAATCAGTCTAGATTGAATGACTTTATTTGTGATTTTGGATCTTCCGAGAATATAAGCTGAGCGTATGCAATGGTGGAACTTAAAAAAAAACGAGTAAGTAAATATATCGTATTAATATCGTATTACTGAAGAAGGGAGTCAGAACATTTAAATATGTATATTTTTTTTATTAATTAATTTTTAACTAGCTGTGCCCGCAGCTTCGTCCGCGTGGAATTCAGTTTGAGACTGTAGAGTATTAGTGAAAAATCTATATTATTTAAACTAATCGTCAAAACAATATTGCATAAAAAGCAGTTTTAATCGACATAAAATTTACCTGACGACAAGTTAATTTATTTTGGTAAGAATTAAACATTACCTAATTAAATTACCCACGACAGATTAAAATTAATTTTAAATATATCTTTTATTCATATTTTATCAATTTGTGAATTAACCTTGACATTCAGATATAATATATCGTTGCAAACATTTTGATAGGCCTTTTTAAGTTTTACAACATTTTTATAGAAAGCATTTATACCGTCAAGGCAGCATTAGCTACGTTGTACGTAGCTTACCTCGTACATCTAAACATATAAACTTTACCTCTTTATAATATTAGTACAGACGGATAAACCGCCGGAAGATCCAACACATTGGAGACTTTTTATTTATTCGTTGAAGTTTATGCAATATGGAAAGAAACATACGGGGAAGAAATAAATACGTGGACCTATAACCGGAT